>JABUQX010020214.1:25000-27500 GCA_015478945.1 Trachelipus rathkii
ATATTATAATTATGATATATATATTCTGATATGAGTGGGAATTTAAATAATCAGTAATCTAAATATAAATTTATTAAATTATAATTTACTATTACAAAATTAATTTCGTATTCATAATTTAATTATTCATTTAGCATGATCAACTCCTTAATTAAAATTTTACGCTTATTTCAAATTGTTATTTAATATCTCATTTAACTAGCAATGACGTTTTTTATTCTTCTATACTTCTCTTTAACAACTTCAATTGCCCATCTCGTAAAGGCATTGAAATTGCAAGAAATTAAATTACAATTAAAAAAAAGAAAAAATTAAGATAAAAATGAAAAAAAATAAATGTTTTTTTTTTTTTCAGCAATTTTATTTTATGAAAAACATCTTGAATAGAAGTGTAAGTTGCATAGACAGGTTGATGGAAGGTTTTTAAGAATACTTGAAGATATTTTAATGTTATGTGATTCTGAAATCTTTAAAATACTATAAGTTGCTTGAAGATCTTAAAATGTTTATGATACTTGAATATATTTAAATGTTTATTAGGTCCTCTAAGATATTTTAAAAAAAGAACTATAAAATGTTTGAAGATCTTAAAATGTTTATGAAACTTGAATATATTTAAATATGCATTAGGTACTCTAAGATACAAAAACTATAATGGTTTGAAGGATCTTTAAAATTTTATGTAACTTGAAGATCTGTTTAGAATTGTTTATAAGATAATTGATTCTTAAATTTCTCACCTTTCTTTCTCACCATCCTTCTGTAGGCGTATGCGCCTGTCAGCTGTCCTGCACGAAGCTCCTCCATCGCCGTCGATCATCGTAAACTCTTTCTCCCACCTCCTCCATAATCTCCCCCCTCCTCTCCAAGCTCTCTCTACACCATACCTTCCACCCTCATCTTTGGTCTCCCCACTCTGCTCTTCGTCCGGCTGCCACTCATATATTTTTCGCACACCTATTTGCTTCCATGCTCGCCACATGTCCGAACCATCTGTAAAACTGTCTCTCTCCACCGTTTTCTAATATACTCTCACCTGCCCAACACCGCCCTCACGTCCATCATTCATCTCCTAATCAATCTTGTCAAGCCAAATCAATCTAAACTTTCATTTCACATGCCTGTACTTTACTTTTAGCTTTTGTGTTTAGTGTCCATGCTCATTGTCTCATTAGCTAAAATGGGGCTCATAATGCTGGTTATATTATTATTTTGACATTCCTTGGTATATTACGGTCTTTCAGCATAAGGGGTACAAACGACGCAAGTGTCCATTAAACTTTCCAATTCTATTGTTCAACTCCGAAACATTTCATTTTCTTACTTCACTATAAACTCCTAAATATTCAAACTGATCCGTCTGTTTCAGTACTTCCCCTCCAATTCTATAATTCAACTCCTCCTGCTCCCTACTCACCATCATAACCTCCGTCTTCCCCCTATTGATTTTCATTCCTTTCTCAAATAGAACCTCGTCCCATGCCACTATAAACCTCTGCAGAGCCTACCTTGACTCCGAAATCAACGCCAGATCATCCGCGTATCCAAAGATCTCTCCACCCACCCTTTCCTGTACCACCTTGCCACAATAGTCCATAAACGTTATGAACAATATTGGGGAAGTACACTTCCTTGTTTTAACACTGCTGGTTATTCAAACCAATCTGATTCATCCATCTGTTTTTTTCACCTTTGCATACAACTGTCCATCATACGTGCTTTTTATAGCTCTTATAAGTTTAGTAGGCAACCTCATACTCCCTTTTTCCCAGGATCCTCCACAATATCTCCCTCGGAACGCGGTCGAACGCTTTCTAAATCAATAAAGGGCAAATCCTGCTTTCCGGTGTAAGGAGTTGGGCATGAACTCTTTTCACACATTCATCTTCAGTGCAGAATACCAAATCAATTAATTGATCTTCCGGTGGAAACCATTGCTCGCCATTGCATTCAGTTTATGTTACTGTGTTCCTCAGATCTTATCTCCAATTTTCGTTCGTACACCTTGCAATATTGTGGCATCAGGCAGATTCTCGCTGTATTTTACAAGTCGGTTTCATCGCCTTTCTTATGATCTAGAAATCATACGATTTATTCTCAATCCTCACCGGTGTTTTCTCGTTCCAGCTTGTTCATTACTTCCGTCATCCACAAAACACCCCCTTCACCAGCTCCTCTCAATATCTCTCACAGGCAAGCATATTCTCTGCCTGCTGCTTACCGTTTTTCATCTTTCTCATCACATTGTTCACCTCCCTTCAGGTATCAATCTGCCAATTCCCCCGCTCTTCCAACGCACATGTGTTCTTCCTTGTCTCTTCTTCTTATTTATGTTATTGCGGGATAATTCAGGATGCTGTTCGAAATATTCTTCCACCTTTCGCTAATATCGGACGGGCTTGTTAATAATGTTCCATCTTTCATTTTTTATTGCATTAGGATGGCGGGTAACCTTTTCTATAGTTTTTTACAAATGTAAGTAGAGTTTGCCTGTTCTCGT
>JABUQX010020214.1:32500-37507 GCA_015478945.1 Trachelipus rathkii
TCACTTTAGTATTGATTAAACTTTAACTCTCAGTACTTTTCATCAAACTACGTAAAGTTATTTTAGGCTTAATCAAACTATATATTAATAAATAAAGTAGCTTTTGATATGATCAAATTAATTGTCACTTCAAGTATGATCAAACTAAATTAATTTTCACTTTAGGTTTGATCAAACTAAATTAATTGTAACTTTAGGTTTGATCAAAATAAATCAAGTCACTTTAGATTTGATTAACTTATTTTAACTTATATTCCAAAAGGTTGTTTTGTTATGTTATGCTAAATATATTTAGGATACGTTTATCTAGACTAGCTCAGTAGACTAGCTCAGGATAAATTAATTTAGATTAATTTGGTTTAGAATAGTTTGAAATGTAATTTCCTTTTTATATAATAATAATAATAATATAATAATAATAATAATAATAATAATAATAATAATAATAATAATAATAATAATAATAATAATAATAATAATAATAATATAAATATAATAATAATAAATATAATATATGATAATAATAATATATAATAATAATAATAATAATAATAAAAATAATAATAATAAAAATAATAATAATAATAATAATAACGAAAGCAAAAAGATAATCAAGATAAGCCTGAAAGAGGAAAAACTAAATCAAATTTGCTGAAATCTGATTTTTTTTAAAAAGCGAAGCAAAAAAAAAAAAAAAATACAAGACTGAAAATTCTGCAAAAAGGAACACGATGAATAGAATTTTTTGAGCTTTGCAGAGAATTACAAGAAGGGAATTTTAAGTTACTTAAATAACGCAAAGGAATAAAATCATGTACTGCAAAAAGCAAAACATAATCTCGTGAAATATAAGAAACAAAATTTGGAGCTACGAAAGGAAAACGTATGAAATAAGATTTTGAGCTTCGAATAAATAGATCCAACGAACGAGAAGAGAGAGAGAGAGAGAAGAGAGAAGAGAGAGAGAGGAGAGAGAGAGAGAGAGAGAGAGAGGAGAGAGAGAGAGAGAGAGAGAGAGAGAGAGAGAGAATGGCTTCACGTATAATTGAGTTTATTACAGAAGAGTTTGTCGAGTCATTTTACGTCTTTCTTCTTTTTGAAACTTAATACTATTATATTAGAGTTCTGAATATGTACGAGTATAAGCTATAAATATACCATTCTGTAGTTCATTTATAGACACAATTTGGCTATATATATATATATATATATATATATATAAATATATATATATTTTATATATATATATATATATATATATATTAATATTATATTATATACTATATATAATATATTTATATTATAATATATATATATATATATATCGAAATTTTTAAGGTATAAATAGCAGAAATAAAGAATGAAACTTGAACAAGGAAGCATACAAATACAACCGCTGTTTAGATTTCAAGAATTTAACAAGAGATCAGAAAAATAGCTTATAGAGAGAGAAAGGCTGCTGAACAAACCAGTAGCTATCTTAAACACAGGCAAGGAACTTAGAAGACGAGTACAATGGTAATGGGGAATCAAAAGTTGCGCGAAAACGAAATTATTGAGATTCTATAGACCAAATATCTTGAACGTCATTTTAGCAGAAAAGGACACCATAATGATGGATCAAGATGGAGAATGATTAAATAGTTGAGAAATAGATTTGCAGTAGAAATATTAAAATCTTTTGGATAATTTGTTTACTTGAAGAAAATAATTTTAGTAAATTAGGTTAATGAATTTAGAGAGCAGAGCAAATGTAAGTCATATAATGCAACAGCGGAATATTATGCGTGAACATTCGAGACGTAAAGGTAGCCAGTTTATAAAATAGATAATAATTCAGGCATAGTAGGATAGTGTTGTTGAAAAGGGATCCGGCAAGATTGAGTGCACTTCGCCAAATTTATTCAACCTCTGTTTTAGATTATCATTAGAGAATAGGTTATTTGTGAGAATACTATAATATGTGGAACGAAATATTAAATAATATTATTATTAGGCTTATTATAACTGTAATTTACGATGGCTAATATCGGTTAGGGTTTAAAGTTTTCTTGATGTGTTAGCTGAAGCACAGGATTGAAAGACATTCAATAAATCGCACTCATTGAGGTATTTACAAGGTATAACAGAAATCTCTAATGTTAACACTATGGGAGGAGCAGAAATTTAGAAATAATCGGATAAAAAAGTTCAAAAGGAAGAAATGGTATAAATTGTAATGACATTTATTTTTAAAAGAAACTATTGAGAAATCTTAGAAATACTCGTACTAAAAAAATAAAATAAAAATAAAAATAAAAATAAAAATAAAAAAAAAATTAAAAACGAACGTTTAAAATACAAAATAATAAAAATATTTAACAATTAATATTTATATTTAAAAAAAATAAAAATATTTAAAATAATATTAAACTATAATATAATAATATTACAATGATAATATATAAATTCTGTAATAACAATTAATATAATAATATAATAATAATGAATAATGAATATAATAATAATAATCATAATATAGAAAATTCATAATAATAAATATAAAATTAAAAAATAAAATAATAAAATAATAATATACATCAACAAATTTAAAAATAATCTACTAACACTAAACATTAATATTAAATAATAATCAAAATATATCCTAATAATCATATATAATACTAATAGATAAATAATAATAATAATAATAATAATAATCATAAATAATGAAATAAAATAATAATAATATAATAATATAACTAATAATAATAAAAAATAATAATATAATATAATAATTTAATAATAATAATAATAATTAATATAATAATAATAATAATCAATAATATAATCATAATAATAATAAATAATTATAATAATATAATAATAATATATATAAAATAATAAAATAATATAATAATAATAATAAATAATATAATAATAATATATTAATATAATATAATATATAATAATAATAATATAATATAAAATAATAATATCATAATATAATAATATAATAATATAATAGTAATAATAATAATTAATAATAATAATAATAATAATATTAATATAAATATAATAATAAATAATAATAAATAATAATAATATATAATAATAATAATAATAAATAATATAATATAAATAATACTAATAATATAATATAAATATATATATAAATAATAATAATTATAGTAATATATTTACATAATGATAATAAAATCATATAAGATAATATAAATAATATTAACATATAATAATAATAAATATAAATAATAATATAATATACATTAATATATAAAACGTATAATAATATAACTAAATTATATAAGAAGAAGAAGAGAAAATAAAATAATAAATAAAAATATATACTAATAAATACATAATTAATAATATAATAATATTTAATAATAATAATAATAATAAAATAATAATAATATAATAATAATAATAATAATATATAAGGAAAACATTAAAAAATAATAATAAGAAATAAATAATAAATAATACATAATAATAATAATAATAATCTAATAAATCAATAATAATACTAATAATAAATAATAATATAATAATAATAATAATGAATAATAATAATATAATAATAATAATATATAATAATATAATTTTTTTCTGTTTGTTTTTTGATTTCAAAAGATTAGAGGTTTTTGAAGAAGGTTCATTTATCGAATTTTCCTGATTATTTTTACTTTCTTTATTAATAATTTTGTAATGGTTTTTTTTAATTTACATTTTCAACTGAATATTGTGGATGATCACAGTTAAATTAAATTTTACTTAATGCGGCAATTTCTTCATCAAAAAGTTATCCAAGTTTGAACAATAGGTTTGTATGCTCTGTAAACTAAAATTTGTACGATAGATTCTTTGTAAATAGTCGGTGAATAGGATCATAGTTCATATACAGACCATTATCAGTGGTTTGACATGAATGCCTGTAGATTGAGTCAGATTAATATTGATTTATGTTAAAAACGTATAGATTTATTAACCTAAGTTTTCGTATGTTAAATTTTAAGCATGACAATCTTAAATTCTATCTTGATTGAACTGAAATGTATATGAAAATCTATGTTCCTAAAGATTGTGAGGGTGTCCGTCGACATATAATCTTATTGTAAAATACGGGGTTAAAGTTGTTTGTTTAACGAAGGATTTTGTTTTTCCAGATTGAATATAAAAGTCTGCAAATGTAGGTCCAAGTGGTGACCCATCGGCACTTCATCAGTTTGTAGATATATGTTTTCTATAAATTTAAACGGTGTTTTGGTACAACAAATTAATAAAAGGTTCCTCATATGTTGTCCTGATATTTCTGTTGGGGGTAGGTTATTTGAGTGATACTAATTCGTTTATTATTATGTAATCGTTTCAAGCCTGGGTACAGTTTGTGACAAAGACCTACCCAAGAGAGGCAAATGAGTATTAGTGTCTTCAAGTTTTAAGTTGATAATTTACATAATGTTTCAAATTATTTGATTTAACTATGAAAGAGTTATTAGATATGATTGGAAAATGCTCTTCAGATAGATGGGCAATTTCGTGTGTAACCGTTTCGCACATAGATATTACAGGTCCTCAGGTGGATGTTCGTGATTTTTTTTTGCTGTATTTTTAGGCAATCCATATATTATGTCCTATAATTATAAAATCAGTTCTTTTAATTTTGTAGAAATTGCTTTTGTTTTTTATTCATAACGATTCTTTCATGTATTTTTTGTATTTTAGTTTTACTTCAGAAGTTATTTTTAGAATTGGTTGATCAATTAAGCGTGTTTGAATTTTCTTTTCATAATCAGATGTGCGCGAACAGTTTGCAGCATTTTTTCTGCGCGTGCTCAAACATAGGTCTTATTAGTTTGGAGGCACGAAATGCTGTCTATATATTTTGGTATCCTTATCGCATTGTGGTGATTTGAGGAAAACGAAAAAGAAAATGGTATCTTGGTTTGCTTCAAATCAGAATTGAAAAGAGCAAGAATCTTAAAAAATTGATCTTTTTGTACAATG
>JABUQX010020215.1:10000-20000 GCA_015478945.1 Trachelipus rathkii
TACGTATGGCAACAGTTTTATGTATCCATGATTGCTCTCATCGGTTAAAAGTGTTACACAGTGGGCATCTTTTATTTGTTGTCGTAGTTCTGCCTCAGCATATGGAGCAAAAACATTTAAAACAATTGTTTCGCACTTTCTTCTAGCAGCAGAAAATTTTGGCTCAAAGCATGTCTTAAAAATCTTACTAGAGCAATCTGCAGATCTAAAACTTTATTTATATATATACAGTATATATTATATATATATATATATATGTTATTATATATATTATGTTATTAGTTATATATATATATATATATATATATATATATAGAAGTATATATACAGCAGCAGCATATAGTGCTATTATACATATAGCATATATGCTATATATATAATAGTATATTATATAGTTGGTTGTTATATATATATATATATATATATATATATATATATATATATATACTATATATATATATATTTATATATATATATATAGTTATATATATATATTTATTATATATATATAATATATATATATATATATATATATATATATATATATATATATATATATATATATATATATATATATATATATATTTACTATATTATATATATTCTCTCATTATTATAATTTATTTAAAAAGGGAATAATAGTGGGACCTGTCTGCAAAAAGCGGGACATTTTTTTCTTTTTTAAAGAAGCGGGACAGGGCCGAAAAAAGCGGGACTGTCCCGCCTTAAAGCGGGACTGTGGTCACTTTAGAAATGCAGGACAGTCCCGCAAAATACGGGACGTTTGGCCGGCCTAGACCGTCACATACACGGCGGAGTGTTAAGTTAGGTCTCAGCATCATTCTAGACTCCTTTTTTTTTTTTTCATTTGTTTTTTTCTTTTCTCACTTTCGCAAGGGGATCTATAGAGTACTTTCGATCACAAACTGTAGTATGCCTGGTGTAAACTGTTTAGAGGGCACTGTCACCACTCTCCTAATGTTTCATGTATGTTCCAAAGTTCTAATCACCCTCTCCGTTTCACTGATTTTAAGATACTTTGTTCATCTCCCAATGACACTGACCGGAAAATCCTCGAATATATTTGCATTAAACAAATAAATCCCTCTTTGAATACTTCTCTCTCCTCCACTTTCTTTCGCATTTCTAAACAATGTTAAATTCCCTTTATCCCCACTCTTTACCCTACTCCTCCTCTCCCCTTCACCCTATTTTAATTTTCTTTATGATATATATATATATATAGCAGCAGGACCTAGTAAAAAGATATATATATATATTATATATATTATATATATATATATATATATATATATATATATATATATAATATATATATATAAGCAGTTAGGTGATGAAAGACAACCAGCTACAGGGAAAAGGATTACATTGCTGGAATGCTGGTCCATTTTGTGAAAATGTAAAAACAAAAAACAAAAATAAATTACAGCAGTAAAACAGAATACATTTTTGGAATCCTGGTAAAATTTTAGATAGGAAAATGTAAAAAAAAAAAAAAATAAAAAATATTATTGTTAATAATTATAGTAATATGATTAGAGAGCCTATTTAGAGACCTTTTATTGGTTACTCGTTAAAATAAATAGACTTTCTATTAAATTTTGCTTTTTTTTTTTACCAAAGAATACCCCAAGGGTATACCGCACCTATAGGAGCCACCTTCCGGAACTACGGGTAGGACTACTCTTCCGGGAGGGTCTCCGAACCCCTGCTCTTGGTATTTGGCGTCGTGCGGGGTTCCTCCGCTCCTCTATGGGTGTATGGAAAACGTCCCCCTGTGTTCCCCGTCGGCTTGAGCCCCCTAAATTGCCGTGTAATACCTTTACAAATAATATATATATATATATGTCCCCTGCTCCTAAAAAAAAAAATAGCCAATATTTATTTTATTTATTTAATTTTTTTTTTTTTTACATTTCTAACTAAAATTTTACAAGGATTCCAAAATGTACCTTTTTGCTGTAGCTATTGTAGTTTTTGAGATATGTTTTTTTTTTCTTACAGTTTCCGCGCAATAAAATTTACCAGGATTCAAACAATGTATTCCTTTTCCTGTAACTACTGTAGTTTTGAGATATGGACTGATGATATTGTCGCTCTAAACCAATATCACCATATATATAGAGGTATATATATATATATATATATATATATGTTATTAGCGTTATATATATATATATAGTATATATATATATATATATATATATGTTATTATATATATATTATATAATTGCATATATATATATATGTTACAGCAGCAGTTATAGCAGCGTATATATATATATATATATATATATACATATATATATATTATATATATATTATTATATATATATATATATATATATGTATATATATGTTAACTTATATATTACATATACATATATATATATTAGTTGTTATATATTATACATGTTATGTATAATAATATATACATATTGTTGAAATATATAAAGTATATAGTTATATAAATTGGAGTTATATATATATATATATATATATATTATATATATATATATATATATATATATATATATATATAATAGTATATATATATATATGTTATATATATATTATATATATATATATATATATATATATATATACATACTGTATAATATCTGAAGAGTTGTTATATATATACATATATATATAAGAGCAACATATATAGGTATATATATATATATATATATATATATATATATATATATATATATATATATCTATATATATATATATATATATATAATTGTGGTGTTCCTCAAGGTTCTGTTTTATCTCCAACTTTTATTCCCTTCTTACTTTTCATCAACGATCTTCTTTGCTGCACTTCTAACTCTGTTCAACTCTGTTCACTCTTATGCCGATGACCCAACTCTCCATTCTTCCACTCATTTTAATTAAAACTCGTTTATGCACCAGAGTTGCCTCTCGCCTACAGCTTTCTGATTCAATTCTTGCTGATTTCACGGAATTCTGCTGTGGGCAACCTTAACTGTGAAGTTCAACCTTTAAGTGTCCAACTTCTTCATATCTCCCTCTCTAAATACCTCCCAATTATTCTTGACAGCCTTCTAATGTCTTCACCTGCAAAAACAACAACATAAACATTCTAGGATTAAACATAAATAGTTAATTGTCTTGAGACCTCAGCATCACATCGGTTGAAGCAAAACATTTTCAAAGCTGGGAATTCTGTTCCAGATTGGTAATTTTTTTTCTTCGTCTGATGCTCCAAAGTTATTTAAAGGTCTTGAGATCTATCCCTGTATGGGAATATTGTCTCACATTGGGTGTGGTCTGCTGCCCAACCCTCCTTTTTCTGAGCAAGACAGTTGGCACAAGAGGCTTGATAAACTGTCCCATACCTTTCTGACCCTGCTGACCCTTCTCTCCATGTCGTGACGTCGAAAAGTTCGCCATCTCTTTTCATGCTATTAGGGTAGCTACAACGCAGAAAGCTCGAGAGAATTGACCAAATTTCTCCATACCGTGTCGTCTTTGCATACAAAAGAGAGTGTAAAATTTTGTTCTCCATGAATATTAAAGGAATATTGAGATCAGCGATCACCTGTTGTGGTACCCTTCTTTCCAGCCACACATCTGTTTTTAGAAACCTTGCCTCTTTCTTTATTTTCCCTGCCATATCTGTAATCTCTCTCCTCTATTCACCTTCTATCCAAAGTTCTCCCACAATCTGAGGGAAATTGCGTTAAAGGCGACACCGGGTGGGCTTACTTCCATTTATTTCATGTACTGTTTTTTGCGTAATTTTTGCATTTATTTATTTATTTTTTTCCTCCTTCGCTCAGCGCGCATTGCCCGAGTGTGGTGTAGACATGTGTGGCAATGTTATATATATATATATATATATATATATATATATATATATATATATATATATATATATATATATATATATATATATATATATATATATATAATATTTGTATATATATATATATATATATATATATATATATAGTATATATATATATATATATATATATATATATATATATATATATATATATATATATATATATATATATATATATATATATATATATATATATATATATATATATATATATATATATATATATCACTTATCTTCCTACATTAATACATTAATGTATACGTGGTTATAGGTGTATGTATAGATTTTCTATCACTCAACTTCCTCTTCATAATCCAACTGTTATTTTCTACTGAACTACATTCGTGTCTCTGCAGATCCTCCTTTCTCTTAGTTATGTTTTTCACCTTAAACCTATAGGTTTGTGTGGTTTTTGTATTTAATGTTTATTTGTTTATATATTTATCAAGTTTGTGTTTCATGACCTGTGCTTTTAATTATAATTCGTGATTGATTTTTTTTATTGGTAATGATAGTTTTTATTCTGCTTGTTGTTGCCTGATTTAGGGCTAAATACTTTTGATTCCAAATTTTAATTTTTTGTATTTAATTATAATTTTTAACTTTTAATTTTTCTTTTCAACCCTTAATGATTTTGATCTTTGATTTTTGATAACGTATTTCACTTTAATCAGCTTTGATTAGGTCTTACCCTACAATTTCATTCTGTTTTCCGATACCTGATGAGTATATATGCATGGTAATTCTTCGAAACGTTGTGTGAATGTGAATAAAAAATAATATTTATGTTTTGAATATGTCATCATCTATATATATATATATATATATAAAGATATATATATATATATATATAGTATATATATATATATATATATATATATATATATATATATATATATATATATATATATATAAAAAAAGCTATATATATATATCTTTGTATATATATATATATATATATATATATATATATATATATATATATATATATATATATATACTATTACAACCCCCGCTCTCCTCTTATGAGAAACTGGCTACTTTGAGATATTGTACCACTACAACAGGGCGGGCCCAGAGACCCTATAGAAAAAAACTATTGAAGTTGTGTCTGATGTCCGTCAAGTTACGACAGCCTAGCAGGAGATGTTTTGTGTCGTCGCTATTCTGGGAAACACATCTTTTACAGTAGGGAGGTGGTGCTTTATTGATTTTAAATTTATATTCTTGAAGGGAGGGATTGTTCCAAGAGCGGAGACAAGACAGCATTACGCGGATTTGACGGTCCAAAGTTTGTTCCATAGGTAATATTTCAAGTGAACATGTTTATTATATGGTGTATTTGGATATGCCGAAATCGCTCTTAGAGCTAATTATGTGGAAATGCGTTTTAGTAAAGGGAATATCTGGGGATGGGAGAGGGAAGCGTGTTGCACCTGTTAGAATAGTATAATGTTACTTACTTCCTCTAGTTTTTTTTTTTTTTCTTTTTTTTTTTTTTTTTTTGCGTTAATGTATATAACTTGTAATGCCTTTTCAAAAGGGAAGGAGGGCAAAAAAAAAATTATTAATAAATAAAAATTACATAAAGAAAAGTTAAAATAAATGGAAAGTAAACCAACCCTGACCCTTGCCTAATGCAATTCCTCTTTTTATTACTAGGTGCAGAGGGTTGTTGTAATGCTTGATGCAGGGGGTGATCTATTGAGATTGATTTACCGTAAAATTGACTGACAGTTTATCATGGCGAGATGGGCTTTTAAACGGAAAATTTTTGTTTCAGTTAGTAGAAGATGGATGGGTGTCGAGTTAAGGCACCCTGCTATTTTCCTGATATCCTGAGAGAATTATCTTATATGGTTTCTATTGTGGGAACTTTGCCAAGTGATGCATAATTTAGGAATGGACGGATGTATTGTCTACATACTATTATGAGAATTTCGTTATGTTGGATAAAGTTTGTTTCCAGCTAGTGTTTTCAGTGCTTTTAATTAATGTATGGCTCTTGAAGTGATATTATTCATGTGGGGGAGAATGTCATTTGAGTATCAAAGATCAAATCAAGGATGGTGGGCTCTTTTCGAGAGTGTGTCTATTATTTGATAACAATAATGCTAGGAGGATGTTAGATTCACTCCTGTCTGGGGTGAGTAACTTAAAAGTGGAATTTTGAGGTGATGCAGTCATTCTGTTCGTTGTTAGCCAATATTCCAGTTGGTTTAAATATTGTTGCAATTTCCCGCATGCTATATTTATAGATGGATTTTGAGCTGTGATTGTTAGATCATTAGCATAACTATTAAATTTAATGGAAGAGGAAGTAGGATGGGGAGTTGCAAAAGGTTAAAGAGTGTAGGTGAAAGAATGGATCCCTAGGGGCACCACTATATAATTTGTATGAAAAGGAAGAGTGGTGCCCTGGTGCCCTTGGATGACACTAGCTGTGCAATTCGATAAAATTATATATGTATATAAGGTTATATATATTATTATATATATATATATATTATATATGTTATATATATATATATATATATATAATAAAAAAAATATATATATATATATATATATATATATATATATATATATATATATATATATATATATATATATATATATATATAGTATATATATATATATATATTATTATATATATATATGCATATTATATTATATTATATATATTATATATAGCATATATATATATATATGTTGTTGTTGTTTATATATATTATATATTAATATATATTATAGATATTATTATTATTATTATATATGTTATATATATATATATATATATATATGTATATTTTTGACATGTATTTATCTATCTATTGTATAATAATTATATTATTATTATATACATACATATACATATATTATATATATATATATATATATATATATATATGTATTGAAGAGCATATTATTATTTTACATATATATATCTATGTTGGTTCTTCTGCTCTTTGATATATATTGGTTATATATATATATATATATATACTCTTATTTATATATATATATATATATATATACATATATATATATATATATATATGTTATATATATAAATATATATATATATATATATATATATATATTTCAAATATTCTAATTGTCTTCTAGTAATAGTATTGTTACAGCAACTTGTTAAAAAAAATTTTTACAACCAGACTCAAATTTGCAAATCTCAATATCATCGTTATTTCTTTTTGATATTAATAATTCTTTTATGGAAAGTTTTTAAAAGATATAATTATATGTAAATTATCTTCCTCTTTCTAGTTCTTTGTTATTACATACTTGCCAAATCTTTAATAATAATAATAATAATAATAATAATAATAATAATAATAATAATAATAATAATAATAATAATAATAATAATAATAGCAATAAAATAATAATAATAATAATAATAATAATAATAATAATAATAATAATAATAATAATAATAATAATAATAATAATAATAATAATAATAATAATAATAACATAATAATAATAATAATAATAATAATAATAATAATAATAATAATAATAATAATAATAATCCCGTATTTATTGGGTTTTCCTTTGATTTCAAAGTTTGGATTTCTTGAACAAAGTTATGTTAAGTAAGCAGTGTAGTTCCATATATGCATTATATGAATTGAAATTGTTCATAAATTCAACATATATATATATATATATATATATATATATATATATATATATATATATATATATATATATATATATATATATATATATATATATATATATATATATATATATATATATATATATATATACAGTCTATTAAAAAGAGATATCCCCGTTTGTGGGAGAGATAAAATTTCCATAATGTACGCTCTGCATGTTATAAATTGAATTAAATTCCCTATACCACTTATTTATTCCCTAGAATTGTTAATGCATGCCTCAGATCTGTTCGTGATCGTCGTAAGCTTCCTCGCATGTATCGTCGAAACTATATGAAAGGTCTAGGAACATGAAATGGTAAAGGAATAAGTGTAATGTGAGGAGAGTGATGTGATATGTGTGTTAGAATGGGTTAATGTAATATGATTTTTGTTAATGAAACAAAGATGACGGAAAACATACCGAAAGCTTTATATACATACAATTTAGTATAAAAATTGATTTATAAATCTTTTGCTTTCGATATCAAATCTTCTTTCTAATTTTTTTTTGGTTGTTGTACAGTAGACAACAGACAGTAGATGGCCACCGGTCACTATTTAAATCTATCAATAGCGGTGCTTCCTAGTGTTCTATTCCACCACTAACCCTTAAATTTTCATTAATGATCTTCTACTTGTTACTTCATTTATCTGCTCATAAATCATAACTTCAACCTTCATTATTTACTCATATCATTTTTAAAGTGGTTTCAGATAAGAGCTGATAGCTATTAGTCAAATCATCTGGACTGTAATATTTTTATGTATAATATCAATAAACTTTTTTCTACTTTAATGCTATTTTATTTTTAGATTAATTATATTTTATCTTATTACAGTTCATCGACTTCATGTTATCATAAATCACAAATTCTATCATTATACAACTTAATTTTCACTCAGAAGGCGGGCTAATATTTATTGTAATTTTATGATCCACTCTTTTCAGTTTTCACCCCTTTTAAAATAATCTTTATTTCCACATAATTTTACCATATATAATATGCGGAAGTTAATATGCTTCCCTCATATTGCTGATTTTTGACCAACATAAATTTTGTTTTGAAGAGAGGAATGGTGTATCTTGTTGCTCATTTAAAGATTCTGGTTTAGTAAGGCATTAATCGAACCGTGATACAAACGGAGTTATTCCATTTGTATCCATTTGTAAGCACAACAGTAATGACAGCAGATCACTCAAATATAAATTCTCATCAGGAGTTTCTTCTGATAAAATTACACGAATGAACCTCAATAAATTTCCGATCTTTGTTTTTATTTAACTTCTGATATATGGTATGTAATCACAGTTGAAGTTATATTGATATTTTAATCCTTTTCAGGCACTTTAAAAATTAGGAAGAAAATTGAGGAATTTGATTAGTTGCATTGTTGATATACCAACTAAAGGTTTTGAGAATGATAAAAGAGTTAAAGAGAAAACCCCTCACTGAAAGAAACTATTATATATTTAATTTCCGCGCTAATCATTTTAAAAAGATCTACTGGGGGGGAAACTCTAATGGAAATTTATATTCAATTTTATCGATTATTCAATTAGTAGTCAATTCCTCAGAATTTATAATTTCATCATTAACATGAAATTGATTTTCTGTTGGAGGATTTTCTTGCTCTCAAGTAGCGTGAGGCATTTCAAACGATATTATTCATTAGAATGCAAAGTTTCCATTCACAAAATCTGCTGGAGCGTTTCTATTGAGAGAATTAGTATCGTGATTAAATTTCAGAAAGAAACAAGATATCTCTCTGTTCGTTCGCTAATATATACTTACAATTGTCCTACCGCTTTAATTAATTAATTATTGAGTTAGGTTCAAATAACTAAGACAAGTACTTAATTACCTTTGACTAAGTATTGGAATTTTTATAAATTTCTTTAACTAATGCAGGAAGATCTTTGTTATAAATGTTTTATTTAATATCTGTATGATTTGAAGAATCACAATAAATCTAAAGGATTTGTGATACTGACCAATATTTACCATATATATATATATATATATATATATAATATATTATGATGTACCGAGTCCGGGGATATATATATATATATATATATATATTATATATATCTATATATATATATAATATATATATATATATATATATATATTATATATATATATATTTACCATATAATATATATATTATATATATATAATATATATATTAGTGATGTACCGAGTCCGGGGATCGGAAACTCGGCCAGTTTTTGCGAACTCGCACCCGGAATAAGTAATATTTGCCTTAAATTTCTTAATAATATTTTTTTATGCAAATGTTTTTTTGGGTTCATATCTAAGCTAACAAAAATTACTAAGCTATAACAATTTATTTCAGTTTAAATTTGATTTATGTACATAAAGTTTGTAAAGTATAAATAAATGTA
>JABUQX010020215.1:25000-40000 GCA_015478945.1 Trachelipus rathkii
ATAATAATAATTATAAATGGAGATGAATATATTAACTTAGATAATTAAAAACTCTACTTATTAATTTTTATAAATTTTATAAATTATAATTATAAAATTAAAAATGATTATAATTTATTAAATGAGATGAACACTTTAACTTATATAATATGAGCTTTCATTTCAACTTTTTTATATAAATTAAAAAAATGAGTTATGTTAAGTGGCAATATTAGCTATGAAATGTTATTTGATATGTCAAGTAACTTTTAAAGCAAAACACAAGAAAAAAATATATACGCTATAAGGAAAACAAGCATTAATTTATAATTCGCCAAATAAGAAATATCATTAGTTATTTTATCTCTGTTAAGTAACTCGAAACTGGCAACTCAGTAAAGTGTTACTATCCTTAAAATAAATTTGAAATTTAAAGTTTTTTTTTTGCAAATGAAGAATATTCTGAAGGAGCAAATTACTGGGTATGCGTTGTTTAAACATCACCCAAATGAATCTGGAAAAGTAAAGCAGCACAAGAGTGTATGTGAGTATTCATTATTGTGTACCAATAAAACAATGAATGATATAGGCTGTGATATTATTTGCATAATTAGTATCATAAGTCAAGTATCTGAGAGTCTTCAAAGGATAGTGTTGGCAAGTAAAAGGAATATTATATAGCAAATTTTTGAAGACTAATAGTCTCATTCTTTAAAGGGAAAAAACTTACAAAAAAGTTTATGTTTGATATTTGTGCAATACTATCATAGTATCGCCTCGACGACGATTAGTACACGTAAGTCTCATCCAATATTCTCATTACTTCGTCTTTTTTTATATCACACGGCATGAGGACGACGAGCACGTTTAACGCACTTGGTATAATGTGATGTTACAAAAAGTTTATATTTGTTCAGAAATTATTGGCAAAAAAGACTTCGTATATCGAAGAAAACTTTTATTTGTGCTTTGTTCATTATTATTATTTATTGTTAATATTTTGATATACTCGTATATCCTCTATGTTAAGGTCATGTACAGTGAGTACTCATATTCACTCACAATTATATATATTAAATTAAACTATCGAGATATAGAAAAGAGAACATATATACCATTTAAACTTTATGATAAACCAAAACATATTAGAAAAAGCTAGCCTCAATCGAGGTTTCTAATACAATAAAAATAAAAACAATAAAATATACATAAAAAAAAATAATAAGCAGTCATTTGAAAAAAACCAGTTGAGCCCTTTTTTCAGCGAAAAGTGTAGATTAATGATTTATACGACCGTTTTATTGCCCACTATTATCCATATTTTAATATATAATATAGTTTGGGTATCATATATATAGGTATATATTATATAATAATATATATATTATAATATATATATATATATATATTATATATAGTATAGTATATTATATATATATTAATTATATTAATATATATATTATATTTATATGTACTTATAGTACTTAATGACGCCACCTACAGGTATATAAATAGGAGAGCTCGGAATCAAAATAAAAAAATAAAATTTTCACAGGGAATAGCCCTTCTAGTACAATAAATTAGAATGTTTAATTAGGAGGAGACCGTGAATAATAATTTTTTCTTACCTGACTGACCTGCTTAACCTGATACGCTAATAACCTTAACTTTAACCTGAAAACCTTTAAAATACCATAATCATCATAACCATTAATGTTTTCGCCCTAGGATAACATTAGATAAAAAAATAATCATAAATTTTATTTCGCCCCTTTATATATAGAAACTAATTCTATTTAGTGTTAAATCTTATTGATGCTTACCTGTGTAAAATTTTTTTTCTTTTGATCCGATCTCCCGTTTCGATATATATATAAATTAATATTAATAGAGAGAGATGTGGGACTAAGTACTGATTGAAGCACTATATTAATATACTAATGTATTCTATATAATATAATATATATAATATTATATATATATATATATTAGAGATATATAATATATATAGATATATATATAAGAAGATATATATATATATAATATATAATATATATATATATATTATTAATATAATAGTTCAACAGAAACCGAACATGAATTTAATATGTAGTTACTAATTGCATTAATAATAATAATGAAATAGAATAATAATATAATTTATAAAATAATAATAATAATATATTATTATATTATTTATTTTCATTTTTTTTTTATTGATCATTTACTTTGCAAGCGGAGAGGAGAAAGCAAACCCAATGTGCTCGGGTGATAACAGTTACACTGTCATAAGATTAACCAATACACAATCACAAAAAAACTATCCTTGCATATTCGCGATCTCCTCCCCAAAAACCTTGACTACAAAACTACCTCTATTATTTTTATTTATTTATTATTTATTATTATTCGCTTCCATGCCTGTACCTTCATGGCCAATGTTTCTTTATGACAAAATTGATGTTTCATGTATTTGAGGTGAAGGATATCGGACTCATTTAACAAATTATATATTTCCAATATCCAAACTTAAATTTGCTTTTCGATTCGTCAAGAGAGAGACACTGCTTCTAGTTTCATGATGTATATTATTTATATATATAGATATTAATTATTATATATTATTATATTATTATATTATATTGTATTAAATTAATATTGATATATTATTATTGATATATATTGAGATTTATTTAGATTAGTAATTAATTATGGATAGATTTTTTTTGATCAATAATTATTATGCTTGTTATAATGGGGAAGCAATTACAGATAGAAAGTCCGTAAATTAGAGAGAGATTGAAAAGGAGAAGCTGTAGGATATTAAACAAGCGGACGCAATGATCTATCAGGATTGAAAAATGACAGCAGAGTGACTCAAATACTAAAGAATGATGGAACGTTTCTTCGTTCTTCGATTTACGTGATGTTGATATGCGCAAATATGCTATGCTTTGGACATTGTGCGAGTCTTAGCTAAATGTCCTGTAAAAATTTGATTTCTTCGGTGATCATATATTTCGAGGAGGAAATTGTTGTCTCAAGTAGATGGAAGGTGTCATTCTTCTGCAGGAGAATGACGAAAAAACTTAAGTTACAGATGATTAGTGAGATGTGGAATTGGCTGGATTGTTGAGAATGTGGTTATGGGCCTGTCCGCAGGTGGATAAGCCACATGTATGGAACGGAGATGTAACCACTAAAGTGGTCGAGGATGTGGTGTGCGCCCTCTACAGGCTCTTTCGCGCTGTGGTACCTCTTTGTCAATGTAATTAAAGAGATGGTGCTTTTTAGGGTTGTGATTTGTTTAAAGCACGTCTACTATTGAAACATGTTAGTTGTACACCTTTTTTTGAAAAGATATATGGAGATTTAACAGGGAGACTAAGTAAACGATAAGGTAAGAGAGGGAGTTTTCGTTTCGACTTGTGCATATTCTTCTAATTACTATTTTTGTTGCTCGGTGCGCAGTGTAGAGTGGGATACAACATCAACTCCCCAAATCCTGATGATAATAATATATAATTTATAATATTACATTATTGTATGTACACACACTAGCACTAATTATATATATATAATATATATATTAATCTCACTACACACACTAACACACGTACAAAAATAAATATTAAATGAACAGTCAATATACTAATTCTATATATAAGATAACATACAGTACATACGCCTATTTCTTATAATAATAATTATGGCATTATATATAAACATTTAAGAAGATTATAAAAAATCCTTAAATTTAAATATAAATAATAATATAATAATAATAATAATAATAATAATATAAAATAATATATATATTAATAATAATATATAAAAAATAATAGAATTAATAAATAGTATAATTAATAATAATATAATAATTAATATAATAATTAAGACGATACTCGGAGCAATAAACGTTTATTTTTCTGTGTTAATCAATTACTTAAAATTATCTAGCGGCTTCGGCTGACGAACCATATGTGTTATAGAGGTAATGTATATCAAATAGAATTTTAACATTAAAACCGAAACATTCAAAATTTAAAAATTCTACAAAAATATCAGTTTTTTCGATTGTTACACTTTTTCAGATTCCTTATTTTACTAATTCTACCTTTTTCCATCACACACCCCGCCAGTCTCTAAAAATAATTGCCTTAAATCAATACGCTTCACCATCTCTCCGTATATCCTATCTCTCTGATTTTACATTTTTTATAAAAGGTTAAAATGTGAGTTTCCGTCTCTTAAAATATAATACAACATTCTATCTATATTACAAATCAAGAGCGCCAGACGCGCACAACACAGATAAACCTTTAGCCGGTTTACAGTGCATTTATATTAATTATGAAATTGCTCCTAATAATATATATTTATATATAATATTAATATATATATATATAGTAATATATATTAAATATTATTTATAGTATTATTATAATATATTATTATAGTATTTTTTCTTTTCCATATTATATATATATAATAATATATATATATATATATATGTGATAGTATGTGTATTATTATAGTATATTATATATTATATATTAAAGTATATATAGATATAATATAATTTAGTATTATATAATATAACATATATTATTGTATAGAGTATAATATAATATATATATATATATTAGTATATTAGTATATATATATATATGTATAGGTATATATATTTATTATAGATATTTATAATATTATATATATAGTATATAAATATGATATATAGTATATATACACAGAGTAATTATAGTACACTTTCTTTCTTTCTATTGAGAGGGCATAGATCGGCCACATGTTCTATCGTCCAACATTAGACTATTCATGAACAAGGAAGCAAACCAAGATAATGTAGAGCCCAATACCGTAATAGTATTATATAGGTAAGTACGTTATAGTATATAGGGTTGATCTAGTGGGCGTATGCCAGTATATTATATGAGTGAACTAGAACGTAGTTATATTAGTTAAATTATTAATATATTTAGTAATTAGATTAATTATATCATATAGTTTTCCATAGCTCAGTCGGATAAGTGCTTCGTTCGCATTGCCTACAACCCAGGATCGAATCTATTGGATAACTTTACTAGCGGTACGTACGTAACTCATATAAACCTAGTATACATCTGGAGGAACTTAGTACATTGACGAATTCTGAACCGTTATTATTCCGTGTTCCGTACGTAATAATTGTTCCAATACTTAACAAAGTTTTTATTTGTATTGATATACTTTATTAAGTCTATTTGATATACTATAAATCGTGTATTCAATATACAGAATAAGAATTATCAGAATTAGTTAGGGTAATGATAGTTGGCATATAATTTACGTGATAAAATTGAAATTGGTATTATATGTTAGGGTAATGAAATTGGTATACTTTGTTAGGGAAATAAATTGGTATACTTATTATTATATGATAGTTAGATTGGATTAATTAGGGTAATATTGGCTTATATATATTATTGGTAGACTTAGTTAGGGTATTATTTATATGTGGATATATGGTTATATATATTTATTATGATTAATATTAAAATATTAATTTAAGTGATGACTATTCATAATGTAGTATCTTGTTGAAAAACATGTAGGGTTTTATATGTGATTTTCATTTTAGTGGTAATAAGGTGGAAAGTAGAAATCACACTCATAAGCCTTGTCTGAGTCTGCTGTATTTATATTCTTCTTATAAGTATAATTTGAAATATATTTGGGAATAATTTTCTAATATAGTCCAGATGATATTAATTTTTATAAGTTCCTCGGGGTATATATTTAATCCCAATACTCACATTTCGGCAACTATTACTTTATTCATACTATATATATAATAATAAATATATATTTAAATAGGTATACTAAAATTTAATAAGGCCGCAACATTTACTTTTGATGAGCTTTATTTATATTTATATTGGTGCAGCTCTAATATCAAATTTGATTTTACTTAGAGCTAGTTTTACTTACTCCTTACATTAAAATGATATTTATATGTATAATAATTATAATAAATATTATGTATTATATATTATATTTAGCTCAATAAAAGAAAGTTTATACTGACGTCTGACAGTTACTTAGCGTACGCACTCAGTACGCTACATCACAGCACACATACAACCACTACACATCATATATATTTATTATATTATATATATAGATATATATATTATATACAAAATATATATTATATACATATATATATATTAATTTAATATATATATATATAAATGATAATTATTATATATTATATATTATAGTTATATATATTATAATATGATAATAATAATAATTATATATTTA
This sequence comes from Trachelipus rathkii, assembly GCA_015478945.1. Classification (NCBI taxonomy): domain Eukaryota; kingdom Metazoa; phylum Arthropoda; class Malacostraca; order Isopoda; family Trachelipodidae; genus Trachelipus; species Trachelipus rathkii. The sequence goes on from JABUQX010020215.1 coordinate 31,304, forward strand.
ATAATATATAAGTTAATAATAATAATATATAAATATCATATACTATATATATTATATATAATAATATAATATAATATATATAGTATATAAATATTATAATATATATTATATAAAAATTATAACATTATACTAATACTGGGCATGCTACCTTATTTATAATTCATTAAGGTAAGGAAAAGAGAGTAGGGATATATAAATTTCTATTATACTATAGTTTAATAATTGCTAGCTACTAGTGTATCTGACGATAGAGGATTACGATAACCTCACTATAGCCGCCCTCTAAGTTCACTACAGTGACTCTGTCTGAGTATACGTAGTGGTCTTTTCATTTAATAATTAAATTATAATAATGAATAGATAAAATCTAAGAAATACTATAATAATTATATTTAAATCATAAATTAAATTAAAAACATAATATGAACGATTATATAGTCAACTCGAACCATAAATTAAGCTTTTTTTCTTTAATTAAGTCAATTCTCTCTTTTGCCAACGTTACTTGTGAGAGAAAGGTTTCTTAACACTTCAGACTATATGCATTCAACTATATTCTCTCTCTTACTCTTCTCTCTCTTACTTCATCACTTACTCTCTTACTCTCTCTATATTATATATTATTATAAAGTATAAATATAATATATATATATATATTATTTAATATTATTATATAATATTATATATATATATATATATATATATAGTATATTATATTATATAATATATATATATATATAATATAATATAATATATATATATATATATATATATATATATATATATATATTATAATATTATAGTATATATATATTAATATATATATATATATTAAATAAATATTATATATATATATATATAATATATATATATATATAATTTAATATATATATATATATATTTATCTAATATATATTTTACTAACTTTCATTCTCTCTCAACACTTTCTTGTTTCCTATGACTCAGAATAAATAGCACCAGAGCTCTTGAACATGGCTTATTTCTTTTAGGCTTGAACGTATTCTAAGATATGTACAATAAATGCATTCATCTAATTTTACAAAAGTATTAGTTCAAAGGACAATTTTATTTGTATGAATTTGTGAAGCAAAGACTATAATGAACCGAAGTCAATCCATTATCCAATACCCGGACTGATCTTAGTCCAGTGTTTTTAGTTTTAATAATATAATAGAATCAATTCTTTTCAGAGATTTATTTATAATACTATTTTTAGTATCCTGTTCATTCTCTAAATTCCTATCTAAGATAAAACGTGATCTATAAGCCATATTACTTTTTTTAATTCCTTTAATTCTGCCTACAGGGTCATGGTTTCCAACCACTGGTGTAACTTAATTTGATTACTAAGCAGTTTGTAAATCCTAATATCTTAAAATATTAATCGACAAATATTCCTAAGTGTATTTTTATTAAATACTTTTTTATTAATATATTCGTAAAATTCAATTATATAATTATTCAAATTTTCAGTTTTTATTGAAAATTTTTTTGTAAAATTAAAATTGTGACTTGTCGTAGTTTAATTTTAAATACATAACACATCTTTGTATTGTCAAATAAATTTAGGATACTAATTTCCTTATTATGCTACAATCGAATAATACAATGGGAATGCATTGTGTCTTTTCACACTCGATAATTGGTACAGCCTAAAATAATAAAACATTTCAGAAGCTAACTGGTGATTTATCCCATCTATTATGACGAAAATTATGTCTCTTATTTAACGATATAATATTCTATTCTCAACAAAAATAGTATATTATTAGTATACTTATTATACTTATTGTATTATAAAATATAAAATTTCCATTTTCCCCATGCATCCTTTGCGACTTCAAGGTTCATTAGGCTAATGAGTTTTAAACATTTTTATATTACCGTTAACTTCTTATGATGATAGTATAAGTTTTTGTGAAAAACAGTTAATGAAATAGTGCTTATAGATATAAAATAATACACACGAAATATATATTATAGTAAATAACAATGAAAAAATACATATATATGTCGTTTTAAATTATTTTTAGCAAAATGGTGATTATTATATATATACTATATATAATTATATATATATATATATATATATATGTTTTCAGTATATTTTATTAATATTTTAGTATATATGAAATTATATTATTTATTATTGTTTACTCCAAATGATTTACACAAGGCTGGTATATAAAAGTTATTGTTCTAGTAATGACTATTCATATTGCACTGATTTAATTTATAATTTATTCTATTTTATTGGTATAATAGAAGTATATGAGTAATTTCTTATTTACAGATGTGGGTGGTACTCAACCTTTTAAGACATAAAAAGAATTGAAGGGCCCCGTTTGGTTGTTTTATTTATATTGTTTTTTAGTTACTCTATCAGGTTAGTGGTATTTGTCTATACTCATATGTTCTTGACAATATTGGAGAGAGGTAGTAGGTTCGATTCTTAACTTCCTATTCATATTATTATCCACCCTATCCCATTCAATTATAATAAATGAAATTATGACCAGTTTCGATTAGCAACGAATCAGAAGCATCTTATCATCACATTATCCTTTGAATAAATCTGCACTGCTCCCCATCATTTGTTTCGAGAAGTTATTTTAAACTTCATTTTCTGATCAGATGTTTTATATGGAAACACAAAACAAAAATTAAAATAAAATATTTGACTGTTAATAATGTATTTGAATGAAATAATTTTTTATGTATTTGAAGGAAAAAATTTTTTTTGTAAAATAATAAATAATTAGTGACTTAATTACGATATTATGAAAGTAGGTGGAAATATAAATTGGATGAAGTAGATTTAAAACGCCATCTTCAGCTTACAGTTTGTTGTCATATTAAAGATTTCTTTTCATACATATAGTCTTTTAAATGTTAATTGTGGGATGCCCTCGATTGACACTGAGTCATGGTAGTAGTATACCATATGTTAATGTATCTCTAGGATCATCTGAGGTTTAGATCCGACTGATCATTTCAACTTTTATTACAAGTATGTTCAATAATTTCGCCTTATGTGATGGTGTTGTAATGTTGTGTGTGTGCAAATTTATATTGAGATTTAGAAAAATGTGACAAACTTAATTAAAATTTTTGATTTGATAAGTTTTTGGTAGTGAATTCCTGAATCTTTATTTCCTAATAACAAAATAATTTTTTTAGACTTACAAATGCACATTTATCCATTTGCTATTCACATTGTTCACAACCAAAGTAGGTTTTGGTATATTATGTGTTAGTTTTGCTTGCTTTATAATGTTTGACTAGACCTAATTTTATCTTATTATAGTTTACTTCAGGATGTTGGTAACTTTGGTGCAGTGCCTATTTTGTATTATAGAATGTCTATAAAACATGACAATCATTACCGACGCAAAGATGTTACAATATCTCCTCACCGCAGGACTTTGAATGTTAAATATCAAAACCTCCGGCCAAAATAAGTTAATGAGCTTATACTGTTGCCATAATATACTGCACAAGACAAAAACGACTAGAGGTTGCCTCAGCCACAACTAGCTAGACCATTCAGCAAAATATATTTCAAGTCAAAATTTCAGAGAACGCAAATTTCTCCAGTGAGTGAAGTCCAAGTTTCCTATATGGCTGAATTACACACGCTAACTCTTGTCGTCACTATATTTGCGCGTTAACCGATGAATTTGCCCAAATAGAAATTTATGATTATAATAGTGTAGAATTTCTTTATTTGCGAATTTTTTTGCGTCAATAATATTGCCACATTTACTTTGTATTTCGCTCACACCAAAAAATGTGTATGGCAGACTATGGATTAATTATTGAATATTTAAGTCTCCAAAACGGTCATATCAACTTGTTAGAAATTAATACATTTTTATTGCCAGCACGATAACTTAAGGTAATTTATAAAAAACACTTTTCATAAGAAACCTATCGTTAACACACCAAAGGCATTGTCCGGTGTTTTAGGGACATGATGATCTGCGAAGCATATTGTATTATTAATCTCTGTTAGGTACAACAGCATAATTCTGGCGTAGGCTCTCTATTGTAACTCATACAATTTATTATTTTTATGTATTTGCTTAAATTATGGTAAGATAGAGATTCTAATTATACTCTCTCTCCTTAAGGTGGAATATTTCAGCAACTCCTCGTGAACTATTGACCTATGAAAGGTGTTATACTAGTAGAGGTTAGCAGAGGGGGTCGTTCTCTCTCTCTCTCGATTTTTATCCACATCCACAAATGGAGACCATCGATTTCAAACGGGCATTATCCACCAAACAAAAACCGCGCGGGATTACTATTTACCGAGCGGCTTTTGTTATGCGTTTTTCTCTATAGGTAAAAAGTTGTACAGCTATATCCAAAGTGTTTATAACACAAATATTCCAAATCAGAGGATTTTCTTAATTTATTCTGCAATATATTTTTTTTTTTGAATTAATAAGTAAACAGTGAGTATACTGCAAAAAGAGCCAAAATAATAAGGGAAACCACAAAAAGAGCCGATAATAATTTTAGGCTTTAGCCAGCGTACAAAAAATTACAGCCTCTCAAATTTTAAGTGTGTTGGGATGATCTCCGAAAATTTTGTATATCTTGTTAGGAAACAGCTCTGGTGTCTTTGTACAAATTTATTTATATCTTAATATGTAAATAAATCAATATTTTTCTTGGTAATAGTAGTGCAGAGGGGCTTCACCCCCGATTTTTATAAAAATCACAGGATATACTAAAAAAAATAATAATGAAGAATAATGAAAACGAATATGGGTGCTCTCTCTAGGGAAAAAAGTCTACAGCATCTCAAAGTTGTTAAAAATCCCATAGGATTTTCTTATAGTTTTTTTTTTAAATAACAGGATATACCCAAAAATAATAATGAAGCAAAAAGAGCGAAAATGATTTCTTTAGGAAAAAAAATTACAGCCTCAAAGTTTAAAATTTTTCTAATAGGCTTTTTTAAAAAAAAAAAATTAGCTGGTCTCATATGTTTTAGGGTCATCTAGTTCTGGTAATATGACAAGATTTGCTAAGCATGTTACATATTTTCTCTTTTGGTATACCCCAATAAAATCCTATCATAACCTGAACTAGAGGACCCTGAAATGAGACCTAGCCTGGATGGATCAAAAAATGAAAAGTCTGGATTTTTAACAATTTTGAGAGGCTGTAACTTTTCCCCTAAAGAGCACCCATTTTCGTTTTTATTATATATATCCGGTGATTTTTTTTATAAAAATCGAGGTAAAGTTTCCTCTGGCACCAATGTACTTTTCTTTCAACCTGTTACCTATATTTTATATTTATTTGCATTCGCGTTTGTAATTACAAAAATAATTAGATAAAAAAAGGCATTGTTTTTGCAACTGAAGTAGTTATAATGGTTGTTTTATAACCATTAGGGAAAGTGGTTCTTTGTTATATTATCAGATTGTAAGCCATGTTCAAATCTAGATCAATATAATGTAATTTAGCATTTAATAATATAGGAAGTATTAAATAATAATAATTTGTAAGTTTTCAAATAATATATAATATAAATTTTATATTTTATTAGGAAAAGTATTTGTCATCAACTAAGAACAGGAACCCGTTTATAAATATTTCATGACGTAGTGAAGAGTAGCAACCTTTTTGTAGCTAAATTTTCTGGCGCACCAAAATTGATCTATCCATACATGTGGTGTTTGACCATTCTTCTTAAATAGTTCATTGAAAAGTTCGGCGCATAGCACATGTGCATGTGTAGCCGACTTTATTAATACCAAACTTCCTGAGAACACAATTTTTTATGTCTTTTAGAGAGGAATCACTTATAAGGGTGTAAGATAATTTAAATATAATTTGTTAGCAGTGATAACACTAATCTATTAAATTACTTTCCTCAGATAACAAATATGCTTTTCCCCAACATTACTTTCTATTTTGTATATATGAAATTTCAATATTATAAAAAGATTTTTATTTAAATTTGATTAACGTTCAAAATAAAAAAAAAAGAAGGAAAAATTTATATTAAAAGTTTTTGTCGATTTTTTTTAATTGAAAACAGTGCACTTATTTATCTACAGTAGAAGATATATTGGTAATAAGCTTACACTTTTCAGTTATGATCATTTAACTCTATACCATTAATTCAAACTTTCTTATTCGCCAATAATTATTATGTTGATTGTTTTTAAGCTATTTTTTGTGCTGTTCACACATTTAATCATTCTCTAACATTTAAAATTATGTCCAGTATATTAGAAAAAGCTTATTTATTTTGAGCATAATTTTGTTCTGGAGTTATTTGATTGATGTGTTTATTATAAATTTTCTTTCCATATCACACGGGGGTTTAGAAAACTCCCCAAAAAACCAATCAACCTAGCTAGCAATTTTGTCTCAAGTCTTGTCTAATTATTTGTTTATTCATATTTTTTTCTGTAGTCCGCCTTATAAAAATAATTAAAAGTATGGTAGATGCCCCTTATTTAAATAAACGAATGATTGTTAGTGTTGTAAATAAACTTGAAATTATTTGTTTTTATTTGTCCTCTTTCACTCTTATTTGTTGAATCGTAACCTATATAAACCTTATGACTAATATCTGTGTCTTCACTAGTGACAGAAAAATTTATGATATATGATTTTATATAGCTTATTATTATATATATTGAATATTATAATATATATATATATAATATATATACTATATATATAATAATATATATATATATATACTAATTATATATATATATATTCATATATATATATATAATATATTCTTTGCAGTTTGAAAGACGCTACACCCAACAGCAATTAACTGATACTAATAGGTTGGTCTAAAAGTAATTAACATCTGATCTTTCTTGAATTTCTAATAGGGCAAAGAAAACATGGTTGTTTTCAATGCTTCAATATGTCAGTTTCTTCATCTTTCTATAATCGACGCATTCTTCCACACACACAATTATAAATAACATTTTCGAAAACAAGCAACTCTGACCTTCGTCTTTCTTTAAATTTTTTTGGCGTTTTCTTTTCCTTCTCTTGATCCTTCTTGAAAGGCTCTCAATATTATTTCTCTTTCTAATCAAGTTACTAAGAGATTTGGTGTTCTAAGGCGTCTTTGGAACTTTTTCACGCCACTCCAGTTACTTGCTCTTCTCTTTATGGGGAATGGGGTGTCGTTCACCCCTGTATGGAGTAAGCTTCACACATTTCTTCTACTGGTTCTACTCTCACAACTGGCCGCCGCCCTCGAGTCTAGGTCTTTTCGTCTCTTATCAACTCTACTGCTTTCATTAAAAACTCTTCAGTCTCTTTCTACCTGTCAGACTGTTCAATTATTCTCCTTATTCTCTCTATCAATTTTACAATGGACACTGCTCTTCTGAATAATCTGTCTCGATTAAAACGGGACTCTATGGGAGGTGATTTCTTCATGTCGTCAAATTCTACTTTCGAAAATGGTGACGAACGCTGCAATCTATACAGCCTCATCTTTTCTTTGTCCAAACTCTTTGACCTGACCCCAGACTTAACAGCTATGCTCAATCTTACATGCACTCTACTAGTAGATTCTGGAACATATTTCCATTATCTATTTTTCCAACTACCTACCTTTGACTTGCACAAAAATAATAATAACAGTAATAAAAATAATAATAATAATAATAATTAATAATAATAATAATAATAAATAATAATAATAATAATAATAATAATATAATAATAATAAATAATAATAATAGATAATAATAAATACGGTCTGCATTTAGCATTTATAAAAATAAAAGCATTAAAAAAGTTTGTCCTCTGAAATTTATGGTTTTTGAGTTGCGTCACTATCAAGTCAGAGCAGCGATGATAGTAAGATAATATATATATATATAATATAAATATATTATATATATTTTAAAATAATAAAATATTATATATATACTATTATATATATATTCAAATAAATTCATATACCGGTTCGCAAGGGTTTCTAAACATGAAATATATATTGTATTATTCGCCGTATAAAATGTCCATAAAGTCCATATAACGAAAGTTTTTATGACATAAGGTTTCAAGTGTCATTAAAACAAATTTGCTTGGTAAATTCGGAATGAAATAGGTCTCAATCTTCCTACGACCGAATAATTTGTCATTTGAATCAAACCATGAAGGACAAAAAAACTAAATAAATAGGATATTTTGAAAGTCATTTAAATTAGGGCTATTCTAATTATTTTTGCTTCGAATGATAAAAAAAACGAATATAAAAAAGCCAAAAAAAAAAAAAAAAAAAAAAAATTACATATTGAAAATCCAGTTTGTATCTTACAAATATATCTTTATATTTTATTTTTCACTATTATCCATATTTTAATATATATATATATAGTATATATAATATTATATATATTATATATATATAATATCATACTATAATTATATATATATTATATATTATATATATATCGGTAACTAGTTTACTTAACGCCGCCCACACGGAACGGGAGCACGGATCAAAAAAAAAATTTTTCCACCAGGTCAGCACTTCTTATAGATACAAAATAGATGTTTTAGGCGAAAATGGAATTTTTTTTCCAACCTGACCTGACTTAAAACCTGACCCAACCGCAACCCTTAACTACACCTAACCTTAATTTCGCCCCCTAGAACATAGAT
>JABUQX010020215.1:45000-54500 GCA_015478945.1 Trachelipus rathkii
ATAGCCCCAAAAGACGATGTGCGCTTCTTTTGAGGTGGAAGACACCATGGTCGTGCACAGTTAGTATACCTCAGGCATAATTGGGATGTTTATGTAGCAAGTTTTGTGTTTCAGCCTCACTCATATAGCATAACATATTACTGTGAGTCTCATTTTACTTCTACGTTATTTTATTCAATAGTTAAAGTAACATATTAGTTTTAAATATTCATAAATTATTCTCAAATTAATTAATAACTGACTTCCAAAATCATTCCTTCTGTCGTTATTCTATGTTCTCATCTTTAGTGATTCTTAATTATGCTACCTCCACATTTATGCATTATAATAAATCAATACGTTTATAGTTTTAGTTCTTCCTTATGGATAGTGTTATTACTCTTAACTCAGATTTTATCAGGTTGAATGGTTCTTATGAAGGTTTAAGTGGTGGAAGACCTTGCACTGAGAGAAATTTTGGAAGAGGATATGCATAAAGATTCTACTTTGATATAGAGTTATTCGTAGAAGGAAAATGTATTAGTCGTAGATTACTTAGTGAGTTTTGCGAAGCTTAGGATATGTCACGATTAATTAATGTTCGTAGTGGATTCCGGATCAGCACATATACTTACATTAAACGAAACATCTATTTATTCTTATTTTTAATTTCGATTTTATTTTATCTTCATCTGGTACAGTCCTTGTGAAACAATGCTATAAGATAATTTTTTAGTTGCTCCAAAAATAATATGTTTTACAATGTTTTATATTTGAGTAGTATACTTAGAACTTATAAGTAACACTCATTAAGGTATAATCTAATTAATCACATTTTGTTACCACTCTTAATTCTATAATATGTATATTTTATAAATTATAATATAAAACATTCAATTCATATGTTTCAAAAAAGTTGAAATCATAGTATATTTTTTTAAAAATGATGAATTGAATCTGTTATGCCATTTGCTATAAAACATTCTCGTTATTTGATGTAATGATATCACCATTAATATTAAAGTATTTAATGCTAACATTGATCATTCTTAATAGATGATGATCAAATGCCAATAGTTTGTTTTTAATTCAATTCATGGAAAAATTTCATCATCGATATTTCATTCAAAGAGGAAGATCAAAAAGTCTTTCAATTTCGAGAAGACCTCGACCTAGCATATCGAATGTGAAAGACGTACCTTATTAGTAGACATAAGTAAGAAAGTGGGAATAGGTGATAAACCATACAGCTGGGTGGAAACAGGACTTTTGAACGCCGATTTAAAATAGAGTGTTCGGGTCATACAGCTCAACCCATACATATATACGAAATTGATATTCTCCAAGGAGCTTGATCGTGCCTGGTGGTCGACTCATGAATATGAGCAGAAACATCATTAATAGGTGACCTCAGACAGAATATCCTAACTGCCATATGTTCCTCTTTAACAGTAGTGTCTCTGAATGAGAACCAGCCCCATAAACTATTCATTCCATCTCTTTCCGCACTTAGTATTGACTCAACACTCACATCTCTCTCGTGGAGTTAACTCACTTTCTTCATGTTTACGAAATCTTATAGAATTGATAATAATAGACCCATATTGTGCATTATTTTGCTTTTGAATCAGGTCTTATACGCTAGTCGTAAATGATTCTATTATAGAGTGTTAGATATATAATGATAATTATTAATTATACAGTATATAATGTAATATGTATCAAACTAATAAACTATAAATAATAATTAATAATAAATTAATATTTAGTAATTAATTAAATAATAATGAATTAATTAAATAATAATAATATTATAATTGAATAAGTAAATCACCAAATTAAGATATGTGACACAAACTTGAGAATCATAAAATATAATATTTAATGATGATACAATTTAATCATAATTAAATAATAAATGATAATATTAAATAATTAATAAAAATTTATGTTTTATATTAAATTGAGCAAAATTGATATATTTTAATTATTATAATTATTATATATGTACATATTATGTAGTATAATATAATATTTAATAATACTATATATATATAAATACCTAAGATGATATTAATATTTAATATAACTATATATTATAATAATTCTAATGTATAGTATTAATATAATATATAATTTCATATATATATTATTATTTATATATATATATTAATTATATATATAAATTATTATATATACTTATATAATATTAGTGATATTGAATAATACTTATATACTATATATATAATATTATATTCACTTCAATAAATCAATAATATTATATGTAATATATTAGGTATATTAGATATTATTATATTTGAATATTATTTTAATATTAATAATTTACTAATTATTATAGCTATTATATTAAATTATATATATCTAATATATATATAGTTTACAGTTATTTAACTAATTTATATATATATTAATATTATAATATTATTATTATATATAATATATAATTATAATAATATTGTATATAATATATTTACTGCAACAGTTAAGTAATCAAATTTTGAATTAATATAAAAATATTTAATTGATAGATATTTTTCATAGAAATTTAAAATAAAAAATTAATTTTACTTTAACCTCACGTCAAACTTTGCATGAGGATATTGTTTAATTTGATGTTACAATATAATTATTAATGAAATATTATTTAATTATATGATATATATATATATTGAAGTATATATAATAATAATTAATATTATATATGTATATCTATATATTATATATATTATATTATATAATATATATATAATAATATTATATATATTTGTACTTATTCATAAAGAAATCTTAATATAATATATAACTAAATATACATTAATCTTGATAATATTGCTTGGTAAAAATCTAGTTCAAAGAAATGGGTCGTATCTATCTATACCTCTCGTTTGATAAATATAAATGTATACTTGTCTCTGAGATTATGTTTGAGCTCGAGAGAGGGATTAATATTTTTTCATCTTCAGCCTATTGATGTAAAAGTAATATTATATTTTATATTTTAGAATATATAATTTAATGTTTTTATTTACTTTTGGGTAGTGAAACGTATTGAAGCCTTTCAAAATATATTATTAATTGTTGGGTGAGCGAGCGGGTACTATTTTTAGTCGTGTTCAAATTCACGTGTATCTCACCGGTGTTTCTCCCCCTAGCTTTTTCTATAATTTAATATGTATGTCTCACTTTACATTTATTACAGTTCTCAAATAATTAAATTATATCTATCCGTGAAGAATTGTGAATAGTGTATCACGTTTAGCAATGTACTAATGAGATGAATCCTGATATAGACTAAGCATTAAATTTTATTTAGCAAATGCTCGGTAGCACTTCTAAGAACAATTTGTATAAACCTAATCCGTTTTCCAATTTTCTCAACATCACCTCATCCTTTTTTAAATAGTATTAAAAAACATATTTTGCCGGTAACAAAACTGTTTTATATACCTGTTCATTTGTTCTCCAAAACTAATTATTAAAATGCTGATTAAATAATGTTTCGCGGAAGCCAACTAAACAAAATTTTTTGCGTATCTTCACAGGACTCCACAGAAAAAAAATTTAATTCTGGGACCTCCGAAATCCTCCACACTACGAACTCCTTCGAATACCCTAATGCCTGCAGCTACCCGTATCGACTGCCGTCACGCTATATCTCATCTCCGCGCTCAGTGAACTATTATTAGCTAGATATAGAAAATAATAATTGATTTATAATGTAAACTAACCTGACACAATTTGAGAAGACACACTCACCTTCTGGATCTGGTAAGTTTCCTAAGCGAGTGAAAGCATAATAATACACTCAGTTAACTGAATAGTCTACTCATGCAAATCTGGAAGAAAATAAATTTATAATATGTGATAAGTGACTGTACGCGAATAGTATGATGTATAGAAAGTTGTCTCAAATTAGACGATCATCATTCTAATATATATCGATTAGAATTTATATTATTTGAAAATAATAGTAAAAATATATAGATAATCAACATTGTAAAATATTAATTACGGATTAATGAATGAATGACCATATTATTTTAATGTATCGCATTGTACGTCGTATATAGGAATATAATTATGTCATGATCACTTATAGCAACTTTGTCTCTGCATCTGTTTATATCTGTGATTCATTTATGAGTGTTATTATTTCTATGCGCGGTATCTCTAATAATTTGACAGAGTGAAGTCAGAAGGAATTCGAGCTCTCATTATGCTCGCACTAATAGAATATCGTTTCCGTATTATATTATAGCTGTGATTATTTTATTATAGTTGGATTATAAGATGTTTTTAGTTGACTCATTTAGCGTTGCAATGTATATAACTTAACTGGATACTAGTAGATAATAAATATATCAATAATATCTATTTCTTATTCTCATAATTATTAACATACGTATATTTAATCCACTATTCACTTTTGTCATGACTTTAATTAGATAGAAGAAAATGACCTTTAAAAAGTTTATTTTACTTTCTGTATTATTTAATAAGAGTATATTATTAGTCATTTTATTTATATAAATATATATATTTATTATGTATAATATCTATAAAAATTACTTTTATATTTCAAATTAAGGTGCACTATAGTAATATAAATACTTTTATATATGTTGATTTTAACTTGGATATACTAAGTAAGAATAAATATTTTAATAATTAAAATCTGAATTTATTATTTTTTCTAAACTAGATAAGATATATATATATTAATTTATATTCTTACTCAACTCCTAATATTATATATATAGTATATATAGTATTATTAAGTATATATAGTATAGTATATATAATAGAATATAATGATATATTTATACTCATTATATATCTATATATATGGTAATAAAATATATTTATATATAGTATATAAAATGATTATGATTAGATTATAAAAATATAATTTCTTTATAGTTATATATAGGATATTATAATATAATCATTTGACTATATTATATATTATAACTATATATATATTAGTATTCTTAATTATATTATATATATTTAATATACTTAAATTATTTATTATAATTTATTAATAATTTATTATTCAATGATTAATATTTAGTTATATATTATATAAATAAATTATTACAATTAGGTAATTCCTATTATGTTCTCATAAATAATTATTAAGTGTTATTTTTAATATCTTATTTATAATCTTATCAGGTAATAAATTATATTAAAAAAAGCAATTAAACCTCTAATATACGAGTAACTATGTAACAAACAATGAAGCTTTTTCTGTATATGATATCGTATTAAATGGAAAAAAAGTATTTGTGTATATTTTATTATAACTGTACCTAAGTTTACTTGACCTAATGCAACTAAAACATCTTTAATCCCAACTAAAAAATCAAACGGGAACATTTTGCATCCTTTTGAAGCCATTTAATTGAGCCATGAAATAATATAATATTAATAATAATAATAATAATAATATAATAATAATAATAATAATAATGATAAAATAATAAGAACGTATCGAAGAAAGATTAATAATAATAATAGGATTATCATTGGTTGTTTATTCATATCTTTTGCGTTAATGTTTATAGTGTACCGTTATTTGTTTTATCTGTAATCGTTATCGTTATCCTATGTGATTAGGAGTCTTCACTACTCCTGATTATTATATTATTATTATTAGTTTTTTTTATATATATTATTATTAATTATATTTTATTAATTATTATTAATATAATTATTCAATGTATTCTATTAATATTAATTTAAAATTCATCATAATTTACAACAAAATTAATTAATTAATTATATATTTTTTTCCAATTATTGAATTATTATTATAGTAAATATTATTATTATCAAAGTTAGTATTACCATTATCCGTTAGTTAATTATTGGTGGCTTATTATCATATATTATTAAAGTCATTAATTAATTTCCAGGATGAAATTCTTAATTGTTATTATCAACACCGGATTATAATTAATATATTATTATTTATTTTATTATTATTTTTATTAGTTCCATTTTAAATGAAAATATGAATAAACGAAATCGAATGACGTGTAGTTATTTGTGTGAGCAAATTATTAATACAACTAGACTATACCTTCCTGCCTACTTCAGCGCGCATAGTTTAAGAATTTTTATGAATAGAAGAAGTGCAATCACATAAAACAAGAAAGAAAGTAATATTACTCTCCCTTCTCTCTCAATTATCAAAATACTGTTCACTGAGATTCCGATATTAAAACTAACTTAATCCTCTAAAAATAAAAAAATAAGGAATAAACAAATAAAGAATACAATATATATAAAAAAATTAAATAAAAATATAAATAATTTTATAATTTCAAATATTTTTACATTTTTATAATATTTTAAATTTTTTATATTTAAAATTTTTAAATTTTTTATAAAATGTCCTAACAAAAGAACAACAAAATATTGCTGATATTAAAATTCAATCACGTAGCCCTAAGAAATATAAAATATCGACATAACGCACCATCTCAAAATTGTAAAAGCAAATTAAAAAGGGATCATTTTTTTAAATATTAATAGATAAATGAAAGGTATCTCTCGCAAAAAGATAATGTAATATCAAATATGAAAAAAAAAAGGTCGAAAATTTTCTTTCTTAAAGTTACAGTAGTTATCTATTTGTAACACTTGGTTTGAAAGACGTTTTCTCCTATTCATTATATATATATATATATATATATAATATTTATATATATATATATATTATATATATATATAATATATATATATATAGATATATATATATATATTGCATTATTATTGCAAACAGAATAGGTTAATTAGATTTTCAGAACGAACATGATAAAACTATATATATATATATAATATATATATATATATATAAGATATATATATATATATATATATATATAGCTCGGTAAGTAATAAATATAGTTAGTTAATATTTTTATATATAATATATATAGATATTACTTTATTAGTATATATATATAAATATTATATATATAGTGAATTAATAGAAATATATATAATAAAATAATTAATACACTATGGAACACATTTTTTGTCTGTCTTTTAGATAATAGTATTTGAAGTATAATTTTATATATATATATAGTAGTGATTTACTTGCCCTAGTTAGTATTAAGGGTAGTATACTATATTTTATTTATAATATAATAATAATATATAATAATAATAACCAGTTGTGTCAGTGAGGAAATGAGTTATTTCTTGTCAATTTTTTGTGAATTTTATTGCGTAGACTCTATTAAATAACATGTTGAAATGCTAAGTTTTTAATGGTAAATGAAGTGCATTGCCAATAACATTTGTCTAAAAATAATATATAAATAACAAAAATGATTGCCTTGATATCATATCGCCTAATACGTTCTATATATAAAAATGAAAAAAATATTAAAAAATTAGTGACCGCAAATAAGCTTTAAATACGAAATTTGGAGACTTCAGACTTTTTTGCTCAGTTTTCAGGGGGGGCCTTTTTTTTCCCAAAAGAGTTTGGTTCCCAGTGGGGGGAAAAAAAAAACTTGGTTTTTACAACTTCTTTCTCTGAATTAATCATTTCAAACAGTTCCTGCTCCATTATAAGTTTGTGTTATTGAATAATGATCGGTAAGATCGAGCAAGTGTTTTCGTGAATTAGATTAATTTGATATTTAATTGGTCCCAATAGGCAAGTGTTAGAAATATTTCATATTTAGCATCTTTTGAAACAATGTTTTATAATTGAAAAGTAATAAATACGTTATTTAATAACTATCTAATAAAAAAAAGGAAAAATAACACATCTCTGTAACACTATTGACTATACTATATATTATATATATATATATATTTATAGTTATATTTGTTAATAAAAACCTTTATATATATATATGTGAGATATATTAAATACTGGATATATCATTATATAATATAATAACTTATAGTAAGTGATAATACTAGTATAATTAATGAACTTTAGTCCAAAGACACCTAAATTCACAATTTCTAGTAGCTGGCCTATAATCTCTCAAATAATATTGATATATTATATATATATATATAGTCTATATATTGGAGTATTAAGTAATATTCTATTTAACAGAATTTAGGATATATACTATATTTATATATATTATAATATATAGTATATATATGGTATTATGTATGGTATGTATGAAGACGAGTATAGTACGGAGAAAGCTAATGCCTCCGAGATAGTGATCTTATAATATAAATGCAAGCTCTCCCGACAGCGCTGTTTATAGTGAAGTTCGAGATAAATAATGATACTAATATCTCTACTCCTCCTTCTTTCTTGCCTGCTCTCAGTGTTCAGGATTAAGAACTTCGCAAAGAGAAGACTTTCAAAGGCGGTATTGTTTCGTTTATCAAACACCCCTAATATAAGATCAATTAACAAAACTTTAATAACTGATATCTTTTGTTTTTTCATTTTATAATCTAATTAAAATCAGCGCGTCCACGTCTCCTCTTCTTGTGCTAATTAATACTATTTTAAAAATAAAAGAAGATCTTATCATATACAAGTTTTAAAAGAAAGTTAAAAAAAACAACACCGACGATAAAGGTCGAAAAAGTTGGAGCCCTCTCCCTTCTTTATTAAAAACTTTTCTTGCAATAATAAACAATATATCGTTCAATTTTACGCATTAATCTTAAAGTGCAGAATAAATACTTACTTACTCATCTTTTCGGTAAGCTCTGAAAAACAAAACAGAAAAACATCGAAACTGTCATTATGGACAAAGAGATAAAGAACTTGTAAAATTTGGAAAAACTCACAAACTGTTAAAGTATATTGTCGTCAATGCTTGTTGAATGCCAGTTTCTTCAAAGCGTGAACAGTTTTTATACCTTTTCTCTCTGTGTAGGGTGCCACGTTATAGTAAGATTTATTTTACTATATAAGTTAATCATTTATTTATTTATTTATAGTATATATTATATAGTAACATAAATATAAATTAAATAATATTATATAGTATTAAAAATAAATAGTATAAATATAGGA
The DNA here is from genome assembly GCA_015478945.1 of Trachelipus rathkii. Lineage (NCBI taxonomy): Eukaryota > Metazoa > Arthropoda > Malacostraca > Isopoda > Trachelipodidae > Trachelipus > Trachelipus rathkii. Next base: position 54,026 of record JABUQX010020215.1, read on the forward strand.
TGAATGAGATATAAATATTATGTATATTTGCTAAATAAGTATATATCGTGAGGTGACTTAGTATTTTAAATACCCTTGGGGGGAGGTAGATGATTGCATAAGATTTAAGGGACTTTATGATTGCAATAATAAAAAGGGATTTAAAGATTGGCAAAATAAATTATGATGGTGCTCATATTAATTGATCTGATTAATAATTCTGGGCCCTATGACCCACTCAAAACCTACCCTCTGTTGCGGCTACTTTGAATTATATGTACATTGTCTGAATCATTGCTCAATAAGTGAGTCGATATCTTGGTATCTAAATTTTCATTATTGATCCTCATTATGATAAAATTATCGGAAAAATACAATTCCCGAATTCGATATTTAATTTAATTTAAATTATTATATAAAATTTATTATTTAAAATTATTTATTTATTCACTTATTTGTAATATACATTCTGACCCGATTATAATCTCTCTCTTTT
>JABUQX010020216.1:0-17500 GCA_015478945.1 Trachelipus rathkii
TTAAATATAATTATAAAATATATATATATTAATATTAAATAATCTAAATATTATATATATAATAAATATATATATAATTAAATATATAATAATATATAATATATATAATATATATATATTATTAAATTATATTACTTTATATTTATATAATAACTGATTAATTAATATATATATTATATGATATATATATATTAATATATATATATATAATAGTATATATATATAGCTAATTGAGAAATTCATAATTTTATGTCTATATAATGATGTGCACTAATACTTAGTTATTTAATAGTCTGAGAAATCGACTATAAAATGAGAAGCTGTTGGTCAGTAATATACACAAATGCAGTAGATAGACCGATAAATGAAATATACACATACCTAAAATCAGTAGATCAGAAAACTATCAATAAAATGACATTTTTGAGAAAAAGAGTTAGAAGAAAGATCCATAAAATAGATTAGGAATCATCTTATAAACAATAGTCTTCAATCGAATATATATCTGTGAGATTTAGTATAGTGGCGGATTGCATAAGGGACTAATGAGAAGAGTAGAAGTTGATGGATCTATTTATTTCTATTTATGATCCCATGTAGTACGCCACACAATCTCTTACCCCGACAGACCCCGACACACTGCCTGTCTGTTTGCGGGTTTTTTCACTCTTTTATAATTCTCATTTTATAGATTTTTATACCTATAAATAGTATTTTAAAAAAAAAAAAAAAAAAAAAATTAAAAGGTATAAATTATAAAAATCACAGATACACATCCAAATGTTTTTTTGTTTTTTTGATATCGCGCGGGGCAACACAAAACTGCGAACAAAACAGAGATAAATGATATAAAAAAAAAAACCAACATTATATCTGGCAACATTAATACTGAGACTGATCATCGTAAATGATTTTAACTTTTGTTCAATATTATAGTGTTTTTCTTCATATTACTTAAAAGCTTGTGACAAGCCCACTCAATTACATTTTTGTAAAGGAATTTAATGTTCTCAGAAAGGGCATGAACAATAAATAGAAAATCTTAACACTGTAACTACATAAACTAGAATCAAAATAAGTTAGAGAATAGAGCATATCTAATTATATATAATAGTTGGATATCTCAATACAACTATCAGTAGTGAAATATTATAATAGCTCATCAGCATTATTATATGTATATTTTTTATAGGAGCGGTAGCGTCAGATTATCTATTAATAATCAGCTCTAAAAATATATTCTAGTATATATCGATCTAATTATGTAAATCAAAAAGTCTTTCTGAATAAAAACAAAAGCGAAACTAATTTTTTTTTTTTATATGATTAATTAACGACTAAAAATACTCATTAATGGCATTATTCTATTATCATATTAGTCGAGAGTTACAATTAGATATATTTCCATTTAATGTTATTATTAAGTTTTCTTACCTCTGTTAAAATTTTAATTTCTTTGTACGTGTTGGTCATTAGATATATGAGTACATATTTTTGTAATAATAGCTTTGATGATCCAATTATTATTATATTATTATATTAGCATAGATTCTTTTATAATAATGTTGAGTGATTCATTTCTTAAGAAGCCAAAGAATGTCAGGAGGGAAGAAAACACGTGACGCTGCACACGGGTGTACGCGTGCCCGTTACTATTTTCCTACCTGTCCATGTGGGCGCCTTGAGGTACATTTTCCTGCTTATATAAACATATATTATATAAGATTATTATACTACTTATCTCTTTTAGTGAGTCGGGGAGCTTTATACCTTCTTCATGGCTAGTAGCTATAGTTTGGTATATATACGGTAATGATTGCTCACATTATAATATAATATGGGAGCTATAAACTTTGAAATATATGTCAAACCTACGTCCTTTATGGGGTATGGCCGGCTGAGGTCTTGCATCGTTGTCGGAGAGAGTCGCGCACTTGATGGAATACTGATAGAGAAATAACATGCTTATAGTTTATTACCTCTGACACTCTGTACGAAGTATAATATTCTTCCTGTGGATGAATATTATACTAAATTTGCTTATTAATTTATTTAGCTATTTAAATGAACGATATAAGCATGTATTCTTATACTCTTATTTACCACAAAGATACAAAAATATCTATATACATAATCGTTTTAGTGGATAATATTTTTCTACATTATTTGTATAATATATTAGTGAAAATAATTCAGGAAATATAATTTTTTTCATTGTAGAATCTGACGAAATCACGATAATTTAATAAATAATAATAATTATTTCATATAGTAAAGCACAATAATATTGCAAGTTATAACTAAGAGTTATTCAACCATTAATAAAAAAAACGTTCTTAGCGTATGCCCGAGTTCAAAAATAGAATTACTAAGGTAAAAATATAAATTAAAATTACAATCAAATATCCATTAATACGTATCAGCTATACACTTAAAAGCAGCAGAAAGAAGTTGATGATGTACAAAAGAAAGAAGAGAAGGAGCAAGAGTACGATGACAAAATTGGTACTTATTCTGGTATATAGTTATATAGCCCTCAGCTAGACCCTCCCAATTCCCTATACTAGTCATACACATTTCAATTATAGAAACTTCTCACACCACGTTCGCATGTTTTACCATAACAAACCACACAACTTAACTGTCGAACTTCAATTGCTGATTTACGCTCAACGCAATAACGGAACCTATCATTTAATATGGTATAACATATCGTGGTTAATTACGTCTAAACTTATTTTTGATCAATAATCTAGTCAACATAGGAGTTGTACATGTTCACCTTGGAGCCGATACGGCTTTTTGGTGATATGTCGGCACACACCCATATGAGATCTAAACGTCCCAAAGAAGCATAAGATTTGAGCAAAACACAACATTTAACGGATAGCGCATTACTAATAGACGTACTCCAACTCAATTTATGTATAATTTACACAACCAGTGTTACTAATTTACTCACATAGAGCCTGCTGCCAAAAACCTCACAATTTCACTCCTCCCAGACATTCCTTTACTGTGATCAATCTACACTTTTTATCTTCTGATCTTCAACCTCACATACTCTATCAGCTCGGTTATATATTACCCATACACTAGCTTTAGCTCTGCATAATTGTACAATCTATACATCAAGCTATGAATTAACATAACAAATCACGACTACATACTATTATTTCATGGTAAGTGATATTCACTTTATCCACATGACAATATTGCCTAACACTTATATTCAAGTTAATAACTTTTACATCTAATTATTACTCATATCATATAACCTATAGTATATTCAGTTATTTCTTAATACGTCAATTAATTATTTATAATAGACCAAACCTGGCATAACTATGCTAATAATAATAACATACTATATAGTATACAACTCTTGAATATTTTTCTTTTTTGCTTATGTGTAGTGGTATACGAAGACTCTACACCAGCGTTGCTCAACAACAGTTGGCTGTAAGGCCCACACTGGGTTGAAAAATATCAACACTCATTTGGGGCGGCGCGCGTATTTGTTCGCGAGGTAGATCAATTATAAACACTATATTCTACATAATGATAATTAGTTTGGAATTGAGTTTCTACATTAATAGTAATGAGTAAAGTCTGTAATAATATTACTGGTCAGATTAAATTTTTCGTCCACATTAATATTGTGTAAGATCGTTAATATGAGTCGTCCCCTCAGGAAAAGTAGAATACTGGAGTTTTGTGCACAGCTTTTTTGTTCAATATATATAACAAAATAAATCAGAGTACACTCGCACAATATCATAAAATGGTCAGAAATATATTCTATGAGCCGCTAGTGTTGAGATAATATATTATCTTGTTTGAAATAATGCTTTACGAAACTTTACAGACCCATAGCTCAGCACTTAAAATATAATATCTCTATAATTGTAGGCATCTATAGCCTGGAGTTATGAGTGTAAAATAATTATAAAAAGATTTTTACAAACTAAATTATAGCATATAATTATTTATAATTACAGAATATGCCGAGTCTTTTCACACTTATAAAATCTGAACATTTAGTTAAGTATTGCTATTATGTTAAAGAATATGTGTTTAATATAAATTAAGTATTCAACATATTTATAGGCCCCTTATTACGAGACTAGCCTATATTTAATAGGTCAGTATTTTTGTCCTTATCTTAGTAAGTTTATTTTTAAAGGTGTTGTCTTAGTGTATTTAAAATTCTATAAATTTGGTATATGAAGAAGTTAGGGAGACAACAGAATTAAAAGACTATATATTCTTCATACTCATTCTCCCATTATACCAGCTTGTTTTATCTTTTCTCAAGGAAACAAATATTCAATATTTTTATATTTTATTAATTCAGTTATTGAAGTATAATTCAACACAAGCTTTACATACGACCTATTCCGGTACCAATATATCAATAAGAATGACAGGTACCCTATTGCATGTTTAAAATCCTCTTTCGCAATGAATAAAAATTAGTTTGTTAAACTGTTATAGGCAAGGGCAGTTTAAAACAGCACGTCATATGATTTTGCCAAAGACTAGCTTCAAAATGAAAGCACATAGCGGGGTCTTTCTTTCTAATTTTTCGGGCAATCTCCAAACACAGATGAATCATCAAAAATTGCTCCGGGCACTCATTTTTTATTACTTTTTTATCATTTTCGTCAACACAGAGAAAATGAGGAAGGATCGATCACAAAAAATAAAAACCCAAAGGACTTCAACAAGTCCAAAAGAGAATCCCAACGTCTAACAGAAAGAAATAGAGAATAAAGAACCAATTAATCATTACAGCTCAATACTAATATTAGAAAATACACCATTCTAATAAGAGCTCAAGTGAAACCGAAGTTTTGTTAAAACAACCACCGCCAAAATGCTAATCAACCTTGTGGTAACAGCAGAAAACATTAATGAGGATATCAGTTCATCTTTTGATCAAAAATAGAGGTTAAAATAAGAATAAGTACCAAATAATAGAATATGAAAATTTCACATTTCATAATACTATTGAGGTAGGGATATAGAATACAACGCATATTACAAAATAGACAAAAAAACCCCCCAAGATTAAAAGAAAATGAGATCAGTGAACACAATCACCCTAACGCTCTAATAAAAATAAGCGCTAAAAACAAAATTGCCCTATTGCTGTACTAAAAATGACCAATATCAAAATTACAATATAATCACATATATATATAACTATATTACATCACATTATATCACCAATGATCATCACTATGTTAGAAAAAATTTATCTACTTATCACTGGGAGAGTCTTTTGAAAATATGGAGATGTGAAGTATAAAATGCAGTCACGATTTCGCTGTGAATTAGTATATATTCATGTTTGAAGCCAACTTTACACAGCTCATCTAGAATTGAATTACTAATCTGAAAGTACATCTATGAGATTAAACGACTTCTTATCCATACTCTGAGAATATTATTAAGATATTATATTATAAATATTAAAGCAAAATATAATATATACATACACCACTTTATTATAACTAAAGAGATGAAGTAATGTATGAATTAATATAAAAATAATATATAAGTATGTAAAATAAATATTATATAAAAATATTATTTATTAATATATATTTATATTGTGAGGTTATTATTAATATTAATTTAATTTTTTGATATTTATCTTTTCATAAAGTTGTTATAATAATGAGCACAACGCATATTGAATCTCAGATTGTAGTTTTAACCAATTAAAAACTAAACTATTCTAAGATTAAATCTATTATAGAGTCATATTCACTACATTTATATATATTTATACATATTTTATAACTCTTAGGATATGGCGAAGGAGGGGCCATTAAAATCTTTAAGAGGAAATTAAATACACAAGCATTTTGCAGTTTGTAAGTTGCTCTTTCAAGATGAAACCTTGGAATGATTTTTTACTTTCTTGCTCCCATTTTTGACTGCCAAGAATGCCAATAATGTATTGGTTAATTTCATCAATATTATATATGTAGTTTAGTAAAACAAAACTCTTGAAAAGAAAAAAATTGTTATAAATCTTCAAAAATTTGCACTATATCTTCAGCAATCTTCAACTTATAGGTAAAATACAATGTTTATACTTCAATATAAAATCAATATATACATTGACTATAATACATATAAGAAAGCAGCAAATTATTTTTCTCCATTAATAAGTTCAATAAAAAAAAATCGCTAGTTTGCAATACAAACACAACGAAGACTAGATCTCTGTAATTCTTTATCCAGAGTCTAGTTTTCATTCAGATTAACGATTATTAAGAAATTCAACTACGTCTTAGCATATGAGCGATTTGAAAGAATGTTAGATTCATAAGCATGAAATATTTTGCATTAAAAAGGTACTCATATGCTCTGATATGTAATTTTTTTTGAAGTGAGAACAGATTGACTAACTCTTGAACACAAGACCTTCAAACTTGCTGAAGTTTATATCTTATAAATAGAGTTCTTTTAAAATATTTAGGGTCAACATCATTAATTAAAATTCGCTAGATGATAAGATCTTCAAACCAATTTGCACTATATCTTATTAGAATATATATACAAATTTATATAATATTTAATACAGGAATGATTCAATAATATTTATTCTAAATTTTATACGTTTCATTTTATAAATTTTGAATCAGTTTTAGTATAAATATAAATATTATAAATTATGATAAAAATTTGATTTAATAAATAAATAATCATATAATAATATTAATAATATAGATGATCAGACTAATTATATTTGCATTTTATAAAGGTAAAGGAAAATTAAATGAAATTGTTAAAATTTGAAGCATTTGAATATATAATAATAGAGAGGTTATACTAGATAACATATCATGCCTTGAGGGGCCGCAAGTTCGATAACATTTCATAAACTATCAAATATGCTTGGTTTGATTTATCAGGATTCAAAATAACACAGTAAAAAATAAATTTTATAAATTAATTATTAAAAATATTCTATATAATTTAAATTAACAAATTATTAAACACTTATATACGAAAAGTAGGAGGAATTATTATACTCTTATACATGCTCTTCATTATATTATTATATATAAAAAGATTTTATATTTCTTATAATTGAAAAAAATTAGACCAATTGTATTTATTTACCAATTTTTATTAATGTAATTATAACCCAATCTCACCTTTTTCAATAAATATCCAACACACGAATAACATCAGAATGTAGAAAGTAATAAATATATCTACACATGAGGAATAAAACTGTAGCAATGACCAGACATATTAAGATAATAGGTAAATTGTTATTGTTATATGAGTAGCAGCAATATCAAGAGCTAAATACGGAACCTTAACAAGAACTCAAACGGGTTTCCCTAAACTATTTTCACATATCATGACGCCGTTGTTTAAAATTGAGAAAAACACTGACATAACAACATATATCGTGCGCTAGCTTTACTCACTATAATAGGCAGTGATAAAGCGTAACTGACATCAAAGTTATATTATTTTATATCTATCTATTGAATTAACTACCGTACGGTCTTAATCTTATAATACATAAAGATGTAGGTATTATTATACTTTCTATTTTATATACCGAATTAAAAGATCTTACTTAACTATAAACTTGTAAACTTTGAGCCCTTGTGAGCGTTGTTTAATAATCAATAGTATAATTGACCATGAGATAAATAATAAAAAGAAGCAATAAATGGAAAAACAGATCTTTTCACAAAACTATAGACTTTATATAAACCAATATACAAGACTTTTGACCAGAAAACCTATTCTCATAATATAACGCTTTATGAGAGTAAGGAAATGATTAAATAATTACACCAAGCAAATTAATTAAATAATGAATAGGTTCTGGAGCACTCAAAAACAACAATTAAATTTTAAACAGACCCAACAACAAAAATAATAATACATTTAAATACACAAGTACATGACCAAATATTGAAAGACTTTGAGTTAACACATTTTACTTGCTTAACAATATGTTTATGTCTACTAACACCACTGCTCGAGAGTGAGAAGAGAACATTGTATACAATTATTGTCTAAACAAATCTATCAAATTCAAAACAAAGGTTGACCTGATATACAATTATCTCCTATTTTATATCGCCTATCACCATACTCAAATTCATAATCACAAAGACGACACGTTTAATCACACACGTTAAATCAATGAAGCTTCTAAAGTTAATCTAGGAGGATATAGTTGATCTTATTGTGTATACTATGGTATGGTATTATAGTGTACTTTCTGAATGGAACTTAAAAGTCACACTGAGAGAGAGAGACTTGAGTTGTAAGAGCATCAATACAATGTTAGAGTCTAACGTTCAAATTAATGACCTCCTTATACTATCTATAGCGATTAAAAGCATGCGAAGTGACAATTGGATCTATTCTTAATCTTAGTATAAATAAAAACTACAATGGTGTAATATAGAGAATTTAGTTGAGTGTAAGAATCAAATAATTGAGCTGAAGTTGTGGGTAGGGCGGGGAGGAGAGTGGTGTGGTATTGGTTTGGAGATAGAAATGGTGTTTATGAATGATGATCAATTATCATGGAATAGTAATCATGATAGATATATCACTATACCAACATATATATTATAAAATTACGAATGACTAAATAGGAAGTCTAGGTTTGTACGAACAGAGAACATCAGAGAAGCACGTTGTCTCCACGTCTAAGAGTGTTTTAGGACAGGTTGTTAGTGTAAAAGGAAGGAGCTATCATTTCGAAATAAGTACTCATCGTAGCTACTCCTAATTAGCTTTAATATTTAATATGAAAATCTTTTGTGCACACATGTTTGCATTTTCATGGGATATTTCTTATAATGACACTAAAAAACTTATCTTAATTAATAAAATTTCGTCTCCACAATTTCACAACATTTTAACATTATGTGAGAACGTTCTGTGATCCCTAGGTACTGAGAGAACGAATAACACAAAAAAAAACTATAATCTCATCATCTCCACTATCAATGTACAATCTAACCATCTAAAAAATATTATTTATGATATATTATTATTCAGGGTGAGAATGTAGAGCTTCACCTATGTCAAATCGTAAGTAAGTGTATTGGTGAGACTTTTGACTATTTCTAAGAAAAATAGGGGAAGACAACAGTCATTCAGATATAACTAATTAAAATCCTTAAATATTTATATATCATAAGCTATTTACATCGCCCCATTTATAAAAATTATTGAAGCTATACACACATTATGAGCACACTAATCCTGGAACACTGAATTTATTATTAAATAGTTATTCCCTATTTATCTGAGGCACAGAGGTTTAACTAAATAGACAATTTTTTATCGACATAATACTTAACCCTTTAATTCCTAAGCGGTCACTGGTGACTGCTTTTCTGTTACCTGTAAACATCATCTTTAAATAAGCAAAAGAACTGAAACTGATTGATAAACTGATTTGGAGAGAATTCTATGGTTAAATATATTAATACAAGTAAGAACAAAACAATCAAGGGTACCATTTAATACCAATATTACGGATGTTTATTAGTATTATGGGAAGCACTAGAACAGTCTTATCTGATCTGCACACACGGCATAGAAAACCTCAATACTTAGCAAACTATATAATATACAATAGGATAATTGTAGCCACTAGAACACTATTAACAACTTCTCATTATATTACCTACATTCTACTTCACTAACATTTAATGTTTTTATGGACTCATAAGATACGTTCAATGAATTTGACTAGTTGATTTCTAATAGATCTATATATCCCATCATACCAACATATACAACTGATAATAATTTAATTAACATTAACTAATTAACATAATAAACAATCTAACTTATTCACTAACATGAATTAAATTTTATAATCTATATATATATACTACATAAGTATAAAAATAAAGAGATAAAAATTGATTTCACTTTCAAATCTAATTATTCTTTCTATCAATATGATAACAATAAAAAAAAATATTTTTCAATGATGGAATAGTAAAAAGGAAAGTGAGTTTTGATTAAATTTATAAGGAGTTTCCTCTCTTAGAATTCACAAGACAAGTTTTGTTAACCCTTGTCGAAATAAGGTTACATTTTACATACTTTACTGAGAGTATGCCCTAGGGAACTTAATGCTATGAGTCCTTATTACCTACATACCCACTTGATAAACACTGTGAGGTTCACAGTGTTGTACGTCCAACCACTATAATGGTCGATAAAGTTATGATATTTTTTTGTTTGAAGTCATTTTATATAAATAAATTAATAAGAATAGCCACTTCAGAGCTCTATTATATATATATAATATTATCATATATATGATGATGATGACGAGATATATATATATATAATATATATATATATAATACTTGTCAGGTGATACACAAAGAGAGAGCGATCTACATGAAAGAGTATACCGGATCTGACCGGAGAGAGTTATCTGTATAAATAATCCATTCATCTCAACACATAAAGTTAAATTAAGTTATCAGAATTAATTCAAGATTATATTGAATATCAATACTACAAAGTACCAATATACAGCATCCATTATCTCCGAATCAACGCTCTTAATCAAGAAGGATCAAGCGTAGGTAGCAAGCACTCTTCTTTGATAATCTGTATCACTTCACTGAATCATTGGCCAAGAAAAATATGTTACGTAAATTTTAAATTAAAGAAAACTGGATTGAGAGTCGCATCGAAAAAAAAAAATAGAAATGAAATTAAAAGAGCAGTGATAAATAACAGCAGATTTATTGAAATGTTTATATAACAGGCACTCTTCGCCCATCCTGTTCATTCACTTATCAAATACATCTATATTCCACAATTAATAGCAGTAAAAGAGAAAATATACAGATAATCAATCAAAAGAAAGCCTCAACATATTAACACAAATCTTCATAATGCTTTTGAGAAAGTAATCTTCCCAGACTTTTTTGGAAATTTCCTGACTTTCAGCATATCTTAAAAGGTTTCCCTGACTTTCCTGACCAATTTTTTTTCTCCTGACTTTCACCGACATTCCCCGTGACTTTACCAAAAGTTAGTGAACCCTGTCATGATTGATAGCTCAAGGATATCATGGTTGGTACAAATATATGTATTATCAGAGTAGTTATATAGTCAATTATACTGTTAATGCAATAAATGTTATTTGATAATAATTTTAATTAATATATATAATATATACTATACCTACTAGTATATATATATTACGAACTCGTTAATAAGTGAGCAGTATATATATATTTGATATATAATAAGAAAATTTGCTCCATCTGTACTTTGTTACGTTAGAGTAAATATAATTTTATATATGCGCAATGTAACATTAGGGTGGAATATAATGAAAACATCTATCTTTTAGCTTTTCAAATAATGAATGTAATGCCAAAAAGTACAGAATTCACTAATATTCACATTTAGGCATTACCTGATGATGTATAATTATCTCGCTAGCATCTTATACACAGTACCCATTTCCATATAACAAAAAATAAAAAAAAAAAATTAAGAAATACCCAAAAAATTAAAGAAAGCGCCGAGCGTGTATTTGAAGACAACTCAAAATCTACTTCAAAATATTTTATGGCAGTTTAATATACTATATATAATAATATTATATATATATATATATATATATATATATATATATATATATATATTATATACACATCTTTATAACAATTCATATATAATATATATCAAAGTGATATTTGTAGATCTTACTAATAAAATTTATAAATTGTGGAAGAAAGAAGAGCCACAGTATCTTATCTATGAGGTTATATAATATAATAAATTTTTATTATTTTAATATTAATAAATAGTAAAGATATTATAACTCAATATCTTCGAACTAATTCCTGTCTCTTTATGACCAGTTTTTTAAAATACGTATAAAACCAGGCTGCTCACTCGCTATAAGTTATCTATTTCACATCACACGACTAGTTTGAATAGTTGCACGATAGGGAGATTATCATCACATAAGCTTACTTTTGTCATTCTGACAGCATTGGCTCTTCGAAAGTTAAATAAGCCTGCGAGTCCTCTTTGGGAATTTTATCTTAGTTTTTCTACACAAGTTTTAGGCAGTCACATGTGCATCTTCGTACTATTTAAGATATTTTCTCCAACACTAAAGTGGAGTTGAATATTTGTATTGCCTGCACTCTTTTATGTATCAACTAGGTGTATTAATCATGAACAGAGTATAATGTATATGAGGCAAGTACTAATAATATATCATTAGGTCCCTAGCAATACAAATGGGTATGGGGCAATTTTACTTTTGAGAGTGAAATTTTTTTTTTCTATGGGGGGGGGAATCATTAGTATCGCAACCAAGCCTATTTCACATGATCACGATGCAGAGAGGAGTTGTTAAAATAATATTAAAGGCATGGGATTAAAATGAAACATATGTAATTTACTTCTAACGCTAAACTATATAGAATTATGTATATTTTATTCATTTCCCAACCAAGCGGCGTTTCATTATTTCAGCGCCCACCACTTAAAGCAATATTAGTAGTAATATTTCCAAAGAAACTAATATAGACATTATTGAAAAGTATAATTCCAAAAAATACCCAGCAGAGTGACTTATATTCATGGTAGGATATCTAAACTACAGAGCGCTGTAGTGAGATACATTTCAAGAAAAATAGACATTATTCTTTGTCCAGTTATTTTTTTCTGTACAACCTTAGAATTAACACATATTATTAGAGAAAACCAAAAAACGTATTCATTATCCTGCAATTTCAGTAACATTTTTTTAGTTTAAAAATACTCAACTAAGTTTTCTTTACATCATTTTAAATGAAAATCAAAAATTTCAAAGCCCTAAGAACGTGAAATAAAACCATTCTAAAGCTACCAATTCAATTTTTAAATTTCTTCTAAAATTTTTATCACTCGATGAATGATTGAGTGGTAGTTAACTTATGGTATTAACCAGCGTGGTTTACCCTCCATGTGTCTTTTCGTTTTCCCTGCCATTTGACGGTGAATATATAAAATTGCTTAAACAATACTTATATATAACTATTTGTATATATTTGATTATTATATATTGTACATATATAATATAAATTATTGGGTAAAAAGCAAGAGTAAGCAAAATCTATATATATATATATATACCTATTAGCGATAAATTTTAATCCTCCAAATTGATCATTTAAAAATTGACATTTATATTTTTTTTTGGAAATAAAGGTAATAGTATCAGTATATATACAAATAAAATGATAAAATAATTTTGAGGGACTTGGGTACTAGCTATACAGGTATTTTCTAAGACAATCCGCGAAAAACAAATCCTAATAGTATCTCTCTAAACTTGTCAAGAATTAAATCAAACCACTTAAAGCAATTTCTGAATATACAGGTAAAGTTGGGGGCGGCGAGGCTAAATCTGGATTATCACCGTAAGAATCTAACGAATGGTGACTTGTAAAAATAAAAATACGTTTGTTTGCGGGTTGCAGAATAAATAAAAGCGAGCGTTTGTTACACAGGCCTTAAATATCGATGATTATCGCCTAATAAAGAATTACACAGCATTTCGAGTAATCAAATGTTTTACACAAATGCTCATAGCCTTCAAAAATAAAAAAGATGAGCTGAGTAGTTATACCATCAATGAGAAACTAGACTTATTATTGCTTTATGGCATATACTTAGCAAGGCTAATTGGTTACCTATGAAGAATTCTGATTGCAGAAAAACTAAAGGTTTTCATTATCATGACAGGAAAGAGTTTCACTTTAATTTTATTATATGTTAATTTAGTTGTGATAAGTAGTTTGGAATATTATTATAGATTATATTTCTTTAATTATATGATTCATAATGTTGATGAATGGATTTGTGCGCGTCTACAAAATTCGTAATAAGACTATTCATTAAATTTTCTGATATTAATCAATGTTTACGGTTTGATTGTAGATAACAAATGATAATCACATTTAATTATTGGACGTTTCCTTTATAGTCTCTCTCAATCATCTAGTCTCTCTAAAGGAAAAACAGTTATCCTCTCATCTTCTCACTATCATTATCTCTACCTTGTCCGTCTCATATCCTCTCACCCTCTTCTTTCATCATGTTGTATTAATAATTCATATATTTCAGTATATATAATATTATTTCTAGCTAATTATTATAATTATATATTATATATTATACTAAAAGGAATGGGGCGAAAAAAAGGTGGATACTATATTATAGAATAGTATAAAGTCAATATTTAATAATAATATAACTATTCAAGTATTTTGAAATAGGTAGTTTATATAGAACAACTATTACTTATTATCAGCGTTTAATTTATACTGGAGTAAATTTTTTTTTTTTAATATGATCTGAGAGCATTATGATTTATTTACAAGCACCTTCTTAATATAGAAAAAGACTCAAAGACATATTCAAACCTTATATATGATGGGAATCCAAATACACAATCAATTATGTTTCTAAAAATAGTTAACTATCAACCCCCCACCACCCCCCCACCACGCCACCCCACCCACTCATAGGATTACCCCATCTCTATTTTCCCACATAAACCAAAATTTTGAAATCTTTCTGCAGGAGCATAGCCAATATGTTCAGCTAGCAATATACCGCGAGAAAGCAACAAAAACTCTCATACTATAAACAAACTGTATCTCCCATACTGGGCTGTCGCAAATTTAAAGTCGATTTTGGATGAATAATTAAAAAATCTAGATGCTACCCATTATTTTGAGAAAACATTTTTGAGAACAAATCTAAAAAATGATATAATAGATTATCATGTTATAATTTATCAATTTCAATAAAGTTATAATTTTTTTCTCTATCATAATTATAACTGAGCAAGATGCACTTTTTTGAAGTTAATTTTATTTTATTTTAAAAAAAATATTATTTGGGGCTATTGAGTATCTGGAATTTTTTTACAGTGAGCTGCTAGCAGCAAAACGCTTTTGTATACGAAACATTATTTTTTTTATCATAGAATAAAAAAATAGTTCTAAGTCTTAGGAAGTATATTGAAACTTATATTTAAACAATGAATTCAATGAATATTTCTTACCGAACTATATGAAAAAGTAATAAGCCTAAATCAATTTTTCTGAGTACGGCATAAAATAGACTCTCCCCCTACAATACCGGTTTCATTGTCTTTTAGTAAAGCATAATAAAGAGGAGTATATAATTCCTAGTATAATTATCACAGCACATTTTTCTGAGCTATGGCTTTTTAAAGCATTGTTCTAAAGGTTTACTAACATTATTATCGGCTATGCTAGCTATAGTTTTGCGATTTAGTGGCCTAACCTTTTAAGTGTGCATAATATGGTGTTCCATCAGTAATTAGTGGCTTTACCGCAGTAAAAGCTTCAGAAAAGCCAAGTTTTTCTCAAAAGAAAGAAAAGGCTGCAACTTTTTTCCTAAAGATGTTGCCCCTGCATTTTCTTTTTTTTATATATACTACCTACTTCATTAACTATTATTTTTGAAATCTATGCTGTGATTTTTTAAAAATTGCAATGAAGACCTTTCTAACCCCCTTACTATTCACTTATTTTGATATAATTCTGAAAATCCCAACAATTTAGATCCAGTCTCGCCTACAGGCATTTTAAGAGGTAAAGAATTCATTTAGGTTAACTTCTATTTTTTTAAATATCTAGCTTTTTATGATCCTAGAGTAATTAACCGGGTAATTCTTGACAGTCATCAAGATCTACTCTATAACTACTCCAAAGTTTGTTTTTTTTTTTAAAATATGTTTAACATTTTGCTATGAAATAAATTCTGAACTTTAAGAGATGAAATATTATTATAATCATCGAGATAGCGCTATGTCATAATATATATAATATACTAATATATATATTACAGAAAATCAAACTATATATATATATTAGAAATGTAATTAAAATTACTATTAAAGTATTTTGGTATTATACTATATCATTAACAAAATATGAAGAAAATCATAATGATAAGTATTACATTATTCTAATAGGAGAATAAGGGCAAATTATATTATAACAAAATATAGTATAGCTAATATTCATATCATATCGAATACTACAATTACAATTTCTTTGAATTATTAGAAACTATTACAAACTGACCTGGGCCTTCAAGATCTTACTCTAGGTTAGTAATGAGTGAAGCCTAAGTCTTTAAAGAAGGAATGTGCTTTACGTAGTTTTCTAATAATTTTTATATTTAAAAAAAAAGTTATCACAACCCAAAACAATTGTTTTTTTAAAAATAAAACCACAAATAACAGAAAAAAAAGAAATGATATCATCGTTGAATTTTTGAGTTTTAATGGGTTTAAAAAAAAAATAATATACAGTACTTACAACCGTGAATGATTTCAATTAATTATTAGACAAAAACTTCTCTATATATTGACTTTTTGGCTATGCAATATGAAATTGGATTAGATCGTATAATTGAATTCATGAAGCCTATAATTTTATCCAAAGAGGAAGATAAGATCACAGTTCAATATTAAGTAGCTAGTAAACATCTTAAAAATGGACCCACTCAAGCTCAAAATTATAATGTATTATATATTAAACTTAACTATACTTAAAATAGACTCTAATATTAATTCAGTATACATCCACTACATCTTCGATCTATAAGTAAGCAAGTAAGGCAACATAATGCATCATCAGTTATGTAAAAAAAAGATTCTTAACACTATCGATTTTAGCTAACCTTTGTCAAATTGGAAGACCTTGGCCAGATAGAAAAGAAGAACCCCGGTATTCTCCTATGACGTGACGAAATTTTGAATTTCGAGATTTTAACATTGGCAGTTAGATAGCCTGGCTTGCGGTAACTTATAAGAATAAGTAGAATATTTTTGATTCTTTGTCTAGGACATATACTGCAGCGCACTCTTTATTGATAAATAATTGTGAGGGCTTGATTAGCACGTTGTAAATGGCATGTCTTTCTAATTTCTAAATTTTTTAACTATAAATTAGGCCCAGATATTAACGTCTTTTTGAAGAGAGGTCTTAAATAAGTCACAGCAAATCTAAAAACGGTCCTCATCAAAAATTATTTTAGAGATACGCTAGCTAAGAATGTGCAGATCTAATGCCATTCACAAGTTTCCCTCTTCACTATATCTTTAGAAATTGTAATGTAATGAATATATATTTTAAGTTGTTAATACCGTTTCGTTAATAAGTCAAACTTAATCCATCTTTAATATGGCCTAAGAAATACTATATAATATAAACTAATGAATTATTAAACAATCATTTAAGTCTATATGATACTAACACTAAATATGTATAAAGTTTATCATAAGCTTACTTTCATAATTATCACATAGTGAATTATTGCTATCAATCATAGACCTTTTAATTATAAAACTATCCATATTCAGTATTACTATTGTACAGATAATATATTATAATATATAATAGTTTAT
>JABUQX010020216.1:20000-39826 GCA_015478945.1 Trachelipus rathkii
AATAATAATTAATATAATATATAATAATAATTAAATTAAATAATATCATAATAATAATAATTAAATCATTAAATAAATTATTCATAATTATGATATATAATTATTATAAATAATAATTAATTATATAAATAATAAATAATTAAATAATAAATTAATAATAATATATATGAAGTAAGCAAATTAATAATAATATTATATATATATATATAATATATATTAATATAAATATTATATATATTAATATATATATATATATAATTATGATATTATATTAGTATATATATTAAAATATTTATTAATAATAATAATATATAATTAAGTTATATAATATATTAATATATAATATATATATATATTATATATAGTTAAATATATATAAATATATATATTAATAATATATATATATATATATACTTAATAATATATATATATTATATTATAATATATATATATAATACTATATATAATATATTAATTTAATATATAATATATTAGTATATATCGTCTAAGATTAGCGTAGATTCTAAAAAAAAAATTAGTCTAAAAAAAAGAACTATATATTTTTTATTAAAATATTGGTAAATACGATGTTTTGATATAAGAGTAAATGAAAACTCAAACGCAGCAGACCACATAAAATTACAACCATTACGACTCATTACATTTATTCTCTGAAATATAATTATTTATATTTAGTATTAGACCAAACTCTTATATAACGAAAAATTTCTCCAATATCCACATTATATTGAATTGTAGTACTCTTAATTTAACGCTTAGGAAGAAAAAAAATATAAAGGTAAGGTATGATCATTTTTAAGTTGGTTGTTAAACTAACATCACAGCTACCGACCAAGTTACAATACACAAATTTACTGTCTGTGATTAAAACGAGTTATTCGATATATACCCGTTTAGGAGTAGTTGTGGTTGGGATAAAGTGTTTGGTCTGTAGTGGAGGCTGATGCATAACTTATAGCGCTCATTTCAACCGAACACGAGAACTAGACCATTCAAACCACATAAGAAATAATCATTATTTATTTTATATTAAATAAAATAAAAAATTTATTTCGATATAATTTGACTATCGAGAGAAATATTATTATTAATTATATTTAATGAGATTATTATTAAGATTATATGGATTTATGTCAGTTAATTATTGAGAGCTTTTTATTATGCCTTATTACATGGAATTAGCTGGAGTCATTTTTCTCCTTGATCCATTGATAGAACCTTAAAAAATTATATAACAGTATGATCATTACTCAGATAATAAATATATCGAATATTATTATTATTATGTACGTTTCAGTTACTATGTACTTTATCTTTCTAAGAATTGTGTCTATAGCATTCATATTAACTATATTATTCTTATTTAAATTATTATATACTAATCACCATTTACAAAAATTAATTATATAAACTACATAAAAATAATTTAAAATGAACAATATTTTTATTATATTTATAGGCTATTTAAATTTATATATTAAGTTATTAATATTATTAATAAAGTATTTAAATAATTATTTTTATATTATAATTATATATAATTCATTAAATTTAATTTTTTTTTAATGAATTATTCTTTAAATTATATCTATATTATATAATATATTAATTATTAATTATATTATATATATTATATTATTATTATAATATTATTATTATTATTACTTATATTATATATAGTTAATATATAGTTATACATATAGTTATATTTAAATTTATAATATTATAAATGATTTAATAGATATAATATAAATAATATTATTATATATTTATTATAAATATAATATATATATATAATTAGTTATAGAAATTAAGAATAATAGATATTTATTGAGTTATATCATATATAATATATTAATTTTGTTTCTTTGTTTATTTATTGATAAATGCCCTTATATATATATAAATCATAGCCTTAAATATTTATTAGAATGTGAATTTAAAGCTCATGTGGGGTCTCCAATAGGAAGACCTTGAACTTTGACCACCGCGCGCAGAAGCACCCCTTTCAGAGTGAGGAAAGCTTCTAAATTGTTTTTATTCAATTTAGAGCTGATAACAGTGCAAGAAGAATAACTTAACAGAACCCTATCTGTCTCTATGTGAAAAGGCCCTAGGAGAATAGTAATATACAAATACTTTGTGTTGAAAAGTTTTAACCACTCATAAAGTTAAAAAGCTGGGGAAACTAATGAACTAGGGGTTAATCGTTATTATTCACTTACAATCTGGAATTAACATATATTTCAGCTTACACTTTCAATAAGTAAAGTATAAAAATAATAGTAGTAGTATAATTATTTTATTATTATATAGCATCTAGTAAGTATGTAAAAAAGAAATGAAACAGTCAGCGCTGTTGGGCGTAAGAATTTCAAGTTCTTGATTTTTGTGTTATGTTATTGGTTTTTTTAAAAAAAATCCAATGACCCAAGTTGTACAGGATTCGCTGATGATCCTTTGAACAAATTTCCCTCAGCAGGTTTGCGCTGTTTAATTTTTAGAGTGTAGGGATCCGTAATGAATTGTGTTGATAAAAGCGACAGTGAGTATAATGAGAAGGGTGAAATACAAAGAGAGGAAAAAAGAAAAAAGTTTATTAAAACTTGGTTCTGTGACAGAACTGAAATCATGTCTTTAACTATTTACAGCTTGAGTTATAACTAACAACGACAAAGAAATTTAGACAATAAGTCGTCTGGCGAATACAACAAGGAACAAAACTCTACACAACAAATAATTTAATGAAACAAAACAACACTTATCTTAATGAGAGCAGACACCAACACTGGTGATAAACAAAACAACAACTTGTCAAGAGATACACAATAACTTGATCAAAACAAAGTCACAAATAACCCAGTCATGGGTTTAATGAGTTCAGAACGGGGCGTAAATGGACGTATCCAAATTAAAAATACGCAAGTAGCCCAACATGAGAACTAAATGAGCCTGGCAGTGGGATATAAAGTAGCCCGGCAATGGGATGAATAAATGGACGTATCCAAATTAAAAATACGCAAGTAGCCCAACAATGAGAACTAAATGAGCCTGGCAGTGGGATATAAAGTAGCCCGGCAATGGGATGAATACAACTGACTGTAGCTCAAAATTGGGATGTAAATAACAAACTGTAACCCAGCATTGGGATGGATATAACTGAACTGTAGCCCAGCATTGGGACGTAGTAATAAGTAATGCTTGTAGCCCAGCATTGGGACCTAAAAGAGAAAATGATATGTAATGTCTTTCTAGACTTACATTTTATTCTTTATTATATGTAATCATTATATTGCATAATGTTTTAATTTTCCTTTACTTACCCCAATTGGGGATTTTTCTTAGCTTTGCGAATTTATACTTAGAGATTCCTAAGATGAAGTATTGTACCTTCGATGAAGGATTGTGTTTTATATAGCAATGTAGAACTCATGAAAGTGATGAAGAAGCGCTTTATTTGACCCTATATTCATGGAAAATTTATTCTTACACATTATGTTCATTTAAATTAAAGGATGGACTGCTAGATTAAAAAACAATTAAGAACTAACCTTAATTAAATCCTGCAGAATTAATAGTGATCTATGAAATAATGTTAACAGAATTTAATTATTTATGAAAGAGAACGGTTGGTCTCATGATAATACATTATGCTGAACACAATTAAGTTCATTATTAGGTGAATTGTATAATGAAGTTTAAGTTATATTATAATTAAGATAATATAATAAAGAGAGAAAATTGAAGAACTATAATATAAAGTCAGAGAGTTGGAAGTTCGTTTTAGTCAGAAGAGTTGTGAAACTTGGGCTAGGAGTTGAACGGTAGACACCCCTACATATAAATTATTATATAAGTATATATTTTATATCTATAATACTATAAGTATATATATATAATATATATAAGTTAGTATATATATATACATTTTATATATATCTTATTATATATATAACTATAATATTATTATATATATATATAATTATATAATATATTACTGTATATTATATATATATATTATTATATAATATTATATATATGTAAAATAAAATAAATAAAAATTCGAAAAAATGGCTGTTCTTTGAGCTGTATTAAACAAAAGCATTCTGAAAAACCAGTTCCACATTCTCCCTTTCTCTCTCTCTCTCTCTTTCTCTCTTCTCTCTCTTCTCTCTCTTTCCTCTCTCTCTATATATATATACTTAGTAATGAGTATTATATGGGTATATATTATATATAGTATATATTTAATATATATTATATAATATAGTATATATAATAGTATATATAATAGATAAGGATAGTAATATTAATATATATAGAGTATAAATACTAATATATATGATATAGATAAGTCTTATATATATATTATAGGTCAGCCTCCAGATGGATTTGCCGTCATATGTATCTTAAAAACTATTGATGCTACACAGTAATACGGGAATACATTGCTGGAAATGCTGGTCCAAGTTTGCCTGGAAATGTGGGAAGACATATATAGAGAAATAAAAAAAAAAAAAAAAAAAATATATATATATCTTCAAAAATATCTAATAGCTACAGCGAAAAAGGATACATTTTTGGAATCCTGGTAATTTTTTACACATACGAAAATAATGTAAAAAAAAATAGAAAAATTAAAAAAATTTGTAATAATTATAGTAATATATGATTAGAAGGCCTATTTTTAGAGACCTTTTATTATTGGTTACTCGTTAAAAATAAATAGACTTTCTATTAAACTTTATGAGGCTTTTTTTTTTTTTTTACTAAAGAATACTCCAAGGGTAATGATACCGCAACCGATTGCAGGAGTCGGGGAGAGTCTCTCGCCTGTGAGCCGGGGAACTACGGGGTAGGAACTATTCCCCGCGTCCGGGGAAGGGTCCTCCCACGGAACCCCCGCACTCCTTGGTATTTTGGGTGTCGCGGGGGTTTTCCTCCGCCCTCCCACTAGGGGGTAAATTGAGGAAAACGTCCCCGGAACCACTATGTTCCCGGGCGTCGGCTCCGAGCCACCTTAGTGGTGCGTATAAGACAAAAGGTGTAATAGAAAGTTATTTATTTTAACGAGAACCAATAAAAGGTCTCTAAATAGGCCTATAATTATTATTACTATCATTATTAACAATAATATTTTTTTTATTATTATTATTTTTACACATTTTCTTATGTGACATTTTACGAAGTGTTCCAAAAATGTATTCCTTTTCGTGTAGCTATGGTAGTTTTTTGAAGAGGAAGTATTAAATAATCTTTGTCTTGAGTTTTTTTTTATTTTAGAATTTTATTTTTTTTCTATTACAATTGCATGTCAACTGTTGTACGCCATTATTTCCAGCAATGTATTAACGTTTTAAATCTTAGCTATTATAGTTTTTTAAGATATTCTTATGACTGCTATATTTCAGACGCTTGGCCATATATTATGATATCTATATTATGAGTATATAATACAATAGTATATTACTGTATTTATATATATATATAATAAGTAGTATAGTTATGTATATCTATATTATAGTATATATTATATATAAATTATCTATATATATATATTTAGTAATATAATATAGTATATGTAATGAAGATATAGTATAGATAGGATATATGTATTAGTAAGATATAGTTATATAGTATTATAATATTATTAATATGAGATATATAATAATATAATAGTTATATATATATATATGTCATGCGTCTGTTTAGCCGTCATATGTATCTTAAAAAACATTAATAGCTACAGTAAAACGGACACATTGCTGGAAATCCCTCGTCCAAACGAGTGTATTTACACCTGAAACGTGAAAAAAAATAAATAAAAAATAAATAAAAAATAAAAAAAAATTATATCTCAAAAACTCAAATAGCTAATGGAAATGGAATAAATTTGGAATCCTTGTAAAAATTTCACATAAGAATGTAAAAAAAAAAAAAATTATTGTTAATAATTATAAGTAATATGGATTAGAAGCCTATTTAGAGACTTTTATTGTTTTTGTCGTTAAAATAAATAGGACTTATTTATAAATTTGTTTTTTTTTTTGTTGTAAACTAAAGAATACCCCAAGAGTATATCGCAATCCGATGGCAGGAGTCGGGTCTCTCGGCCATTGCCGGGGAACTACGGGTTAGGACTAATTCCCCCCTCCGGGGAAGGTCTCCGGAACCCCCGCTCTTTGGTATTAGGGGTTCGACGGGTTCCTCCGCGCGCCTCCCCTCGGGTATGGCAAAACGTCCCCTAACCCTGATGTTCCCCGTCCGGCTCGAGCCCCCTAGTGTGCCGTATAAAGCAACATTTTTTAAATAGAAAGTCTATTTATTTTAAACGAAAACAATTAAAAGGTCTCTAAATAGGCCTTCTAATTCATATTACTATAATTATTAATATTTTTTTTTTTTTTTACATTTCTTATTGTGAATTTTTCTCAAGGATTTCCGAAAAATGTTATTCCTTTTCGCTTGTAGCTATCTTAGTAGCTATTTTCGAGATATAATTTTTTTACTTTTTTATTTTTTTTTATTTTTTTTTTCTTCAGTTCAGGGAAACGTGTGGATTGAGGATTTTCCGAGGGATTTTATTTCCTGTTTAGATTCATGAATATTTTTTAAGATATTCTGCATCTCTATACAGCGCCTGGCCTAGTATATATAAGTATATATATATATTATATATATTATATATAATTATATGAGTATATAATTATATATATAGTATATATATAATATATATATAGTATATAATATATAGTAGTTATATTATTTTATATATATAAGTAATATAGCTATATATATATAATAATATATATATATATATAGATAGTAATATATGTAAATATATCGGTATATATATCGGTATATATATAAAAATATAGAATATATATAAGTATATATATATATATATAAAGTAGTATAATATATTATATAGTATAATATATATATTATATATAGTATAATTATATGATAATATATATATATAGATTATATATAGAGTATATTTAATAATAATAGATTACACTTACTTTTGAGCCTCCACGCTCCCCTACTAGCGAGAAACTGTACTAGCTCGAGGTATTGTGCCACACAGTAGGTATGACCCAGAACCGTTAGGCCCAGAAGTCCAGTTTGTGTGATTGTATAGGAAGTTGATTCTGATGTCCGTTAAGTTTAAGGTCCGTATAGTGTGATATATTATATATATATTATATATATATATATAATTATATATATATATATATATATATTAATATTATATATATATATATATTATATATATATATATATTTATATATTATATATATATATATATATATATATATATATATATATATAGTATATAATTTTTATTATATAAATATATATATATTATTATATATATATAAATATATATATATCTATATATATATATATATTATATAATATTATATATTATAATATTATATATATATATATATTGTAAATTAAAACTTTATAAGTTTTAATACAATAGTTGTTCTATGCTTTTTCAAAACCAAAAGATTTGAAAAACCCCCAGTAACATTTCTTCTCTCTCTTCTCTTCTCTCTCTCTTCTCTCTCTCTCTTCTCTTCTATATAATATATATATATATATATATATTTATATATTATATATATATATTTATATATATATATATTATATATTTATATATATATATATATTATATATATATATATATAAATTTTTCTGTACTTACTTTGTCCCTCCTCCCTTTGCGAGAAACTGTCTAGCCTCGAGATATTGTGCCAGCAGAGTAGGGAAAGGCTCTTTATTGCGTTTTATTATTATTATTTTTATTACTTTATTATTTTATTAAAGGGTGTGTTATTAATTTCGAATTTATATTGTTGAAGGGAGGGAGGTATGGTGCCCAGGGCAGAGACGGGAAAGCATTACACGGGTTTGACGTTCCGAGGTTCCTTTCATATTGGATATTTCAGGTGGAGGGGCTTGAAATATTTAGTTATTTGGTATGCGAAGATCTTCTTAAAAGTTAACTGGAGTGTGGGTGTGTTTAGTAAGGAGAGTGTCTGGAGGGGGGGGGAGGGGGGAGGGGGGTAGGGGGTAGGGGGAATGCGCTGTATATGTTGGAATAGTATGATGCTGGTGTGATTCTTTTCCTTCTTGGTGCAGAGGATTGCTGAACTGTTTGATGCGGGGCAGGGGTGATCTGTTCAGAGTGATCTCCTGTAAAATTGACAGCCTATCATGTCAAGATGGGCTTTTAAAGGCAGTATTTTTTTTTCAGTTTGTAAATGATGGATGGGTTTAGACTTTAGAGGGAAGGCAGCCTGTTTTATCCTGAGAGCTTTATTTATACTTTTTCTGATTTCTGAATATTGGTTTGAGATATTGTGGAATCCCAGGTAGGTGATAAATAGGTTAGGAAGAGCCAGAGGTATTGTCTGTATACGATTGTGAGGGTTTCTATATGTTATCCAATGTTTGTTCCAGTTAGAATTTTCAGTGCATTTAGTTTATGTGCTATTCCTTATATATATAATATATTATATTATGATGATCTATATTATATATATAAATATTATATATATATATAATATATATTATATATATATATATATATAATATATATATTATATATATATATATATATATATATATATATATATATATATATATATATATATATATATATGCAATGACAGAACATGCAGCGCTGATGTTTTGTCCGATGTTATATCTGAAGCATGTGTTGAAAATGTTGAAGTCTAAAAATTTTGAAAAAGGAGAAGAAGAGAAAATGAAACTAATGGAAATGTAAGATAAGTCAGAAGTAAATTGTTTCAATGGTTCCTCCATTATTAATGTTGCTGATGAAACAGGAGAACCAAAGAAAGAAAATAAACAAATGCGCAGAAGAGGAAGAGGTTGAAAAAACTTCTCCTTATCAGTTTGTTAATGCAGAATCTTCGATGATCATGGATGAAAAGGAAAAGGTTTATAAGAAGAAAAATTAAAGGAAGTCAGAGACTAATAAAGAAGTCTGAAATATCTTAGATATTTTTATTATTTTTATTATTATTTTCTGTCTCCTCCTTGAATAGGGCCCTGCTATATAAGTGGTGACATTTTATAAAGAAAAAAAATGTATTGCTGATGTGGGGGATGAATGCCATGTATGTGTATCAAAGGCCAAACCTATGATGGTGGGTTGTTTATTGATAAGGAATCTTTTGCTTGATAGGAAAATTGATTGGTGAATGCTAGATTCTCTTCTGTTTGGGGTGGGTAGGGTAATAGTGGATTTTTGAGGTGACGCAGTCGTTCTGTATGTTAATAGGTACTGCAAAAGTTGGGATGTATTTTGATGCAGTTCCCTGCACACTATTTTATAGAAGGATTTTAAGCTGTGATGTAGGATCGTCAGCATAATTATTAATTTTTATAGAATTTAAAGTCGGATGAGGGAGTTTGTGCATAAATTGGTTACAGAGTGTAGGTGAATGAATGGCTCCAAGAGGGACTCCATTGTATAATTTGTAAGTGCGGAAGGAGTGGTGTCCTTGGATGACTCCAGCTGTGCTATTTGAGGTTTGCTATTTTTGTTTCCGTCTTTGATGATTATATATGTATTTAGGACTTTGTCTATTAAAAGATGATATGGGACTGTATCAAATGCCTTGTTGATGTCTATTGCTACTAGGAGAATATACTGAGTGAGGGTGAGAGAAGGTTAAAACCCTTGAAGACGTGTTGGGTTAAATCGGTTAGGAGAGTGTTGGTAGAGTGATTAACAAAAATGATGTAAGTATATCTGTATATATATCATAGGTGGTTACAGTATATATATTATATAATATTATATATATATATAGTTCCAGTATAAGGGGATTTCACTATATATATAATATACCTATATATATATTAAAAATTATATAATAGTAAATATATCATAACTAAATATAATATATATATCCTATATACTCATTATTACTATAACATAATATAATATATAGACCTATATACCTTTACTGTAGATTCAATTTATGTAACCATACTACTTATATATATAATATATATATATACTATATACTAATATCACCTACTGAATATATATTACCGAGATAATAGCTATCCCATTTTACTCTCACTATTATCTATTTCTTATGTTATTCATCATAACTATATATATACTATCTATACACTTTATTATTTATCCAGTAGCTTTTTCTATATATAATCATAAATATAATACTTTTATATTATTTATTATATTAAATATATTACAGGTAAAACAGAGAAATTACTACCAACTATATATGATTTATTATATATTTATTATAGTTATTATATATTACATAAATTACCATAATAATATATGTATTATGAAATAATATATCATATTTTATTATTACCTAACTCATTACTATATCTCACCAACATAAATAATGACCTCAATAATATATATATTTATATTTCACCTTAATTTATACTTATATTATTTATTATTTATTAACTTTACGTAAAATAAAATAATAAAATAGTAATATATATTTATTTTTAAGCAGTAATCATATTATCACTTTAATTCATTACTTTACATATTTTAATTTATAATAACATATTTTAGTTGTCTTAATATTAAATTTTATTTAATAGTACATATTTCATTTTTTATTATATTAATATTAACTATTATTTAATATATACATATTTATATCATATTATATTATATATTATAATATTATTAAAATTATTAATATTATTATATATATTATTAAAAGGAATATTTTATCAGCTAAGAGTTGAAAAAGAAATCTAAAATATTTAATAATATTATTAAATTTATTTAATTAATATATTATTTAATTAATATTATCTATATAATATACTATATATATAATCTATATTATTTCACTATATGAGTATATATATATATATAATATACTATAGTTTTATATAATATATTCTACTATCATATTTATATATTAATATTTATAATATATATAATTCAAATATAAATAATATAAAATATTAAAATTTTATATTTTTTATTAATACACTCCTACAAAGAAGGTTTACTCCCTCACATTTATAATTATCTATATATTTTATCTAGAAACAAAAACAATTAATGATTTCAATACTATAGAAAGAAAAACGATAAAAAGTCCAAATCTTAATATTTAACACACTTAAGCTATACTACGAATGATAAACAATACATATGGCAATCAGCACAGCAAATAAGATTAACAAATCATTAATAAGAAAAATCGATCAACTTTTTGAAACATCTTCAATAATGCTTACCATAAATCTCCTATCTTTTTTTTTTTGAGAGAAAAGGAGATGGATCAAAATATATTATTTATTACAGTAATCAAGGTAAAAGAGTTATCAAAAATTTTAGGCTGTCAGGGATAATGGAGTGAATAAATGAATTAGAATATAACGTATTATAAGTATAGTCTTCTTATCAGCATTTTCTACATTATTATGCCCAAACTCGAAATGTGCTGGAGATGTAATCACGCTCGCTCTGTGAATTAGAACAGGTACTAGAGAAAAATATGTTTAGGTGAAAATACTCTTATAAATAATAATAAATAAATTTTAAAAATAAGCTGAATAACTACAAATAAATCAATAATTCCTTAGTATCAAAGAATATTTAATAAAGAAAAAAAGAACTAAATATTTTCCCTAAAAATACTTTTGAGTTACCCAAAAATAAATTGAAGGACTTTAAATAAAGTCATGTAATTAAATGTTAATTCATGTGAATACATCATGGAATAAATTATAGAAAACGTTTTTAGATAAAGAAAACGTCTGAAAAGGATAACATATATATATATCCTAATAAAATTATTATATATAATTATTAATTATTAATATATTAATATTATTTATTATATTATTAATATAATATACTTCTATATATATAGTTTATCTACTTAAATGTAGATATAAAAAAAATTTGAGAAAACTAATTTTTTTTTTATACAAAATTATATATTTAAAATTAAATATTATATTAATAAATATAATATTAATATTTATATTTTATTATAATTTATATTATAATATGTAATAATTATTTAAATATATTTATAAGTTTTAGGAATTATTATATATAAAAATTTATTTTAATCATATTTTGAATATAAGGTTATAGTAACCTAATATTAATATATATTAATAATAAATATATATATAATTGTAAAATGTATAATGGTATTATATTTCATATGATAAGTTCTCTCCTATATGTATTTATATTACAATATTATATTATATATATATTTATATTTTAATATATATATATATATTTATATAGTATATAGGAATCTATATATATATAATACCCTATTTCCAATATACATATCAGTTTGTATTATGGGTAATTATATATATAAAATACATAATATATATATAAAATACTATAAAAAATACCTACCTTTTATATATATATTACTTCTTTTGGAAAAATGAGTTATACTACAATATTTATATGCCTACCAATCATTTATAATATAACCCTTGTAGGGAAACAGAATAGGAGAGGGGAGTATGATTTGGGGAAATAATACATCAATATATATGGGGGAATTTTTGGGATTACTTATTGCAAGAAAAAGGTTATATAATTCACCCTTTATAAAATATATGGAAAAATAATCGCTATATATATATATATATACTACACTAAATATTTATATATACTATATATATTATAAATAAAATATAATAATTATAAATATATAATTAATATATTATATATATATATAGTTAATATTTTTTCACCTCATATATATGATAACCTCATTTTTATACTATATAAATTATATTTATAATTATAATATATATATATTAATATATATATAAATATATAATATTATAATAAATATTAATTTTTAATAAAATATAATATAATTTATTATATATATATAATATATTCAATTATAATATATATATATATTATAATATTAATATATATATATATTTTATATATATTTAATATATTAATATATTAATATTATTTAAATATATATTAATATTTAATATATAATATATAATATATATATATATTATAAAATTTATATATATTCTATAAATATATAGGTTACGATGAGTGACACCTCCGTAGAAGGTAGTACCGGGATGTCTTCGTTCCGAGAGTTAAGGACTCTTTCCAGATGGAAATGGACTTCTGCCCCGAGGGAGGGCAGACAAGATCACTATCGTCTTCACCCCCCTCCTACGAATGTAGAGGATCAGTTGTACCATGATATAGAGAGCTCAGCTGGCGCCGGGCCCATTATAGGTCGTATTTATGTTTATTTTATTCTATAATAAGACCCTCAACTCCTACTCATTCATTAACTATGTTCAAGTCTAACCAATATCTTCTGTTAACACGTTACTCTTCTCTCTTAGTAGGTACAGCGACCTACTCCTCTTTCAGCGAATCCACGAAGGAGATTATGAGAGAATCGTTCGGAGACAACAAATTTTACCCTATAAAGATATAAAATATAGAGAACCTTAATACTATCATGCCAACAAGCATTTAGGATTAAATAGCATTCAAAAATGTGAATAAGTATGACCGCAAATGGTTACACTTGACCTGCCTTATCCCTTTTTCGAAACATACCTACCCCCAAGGAATAACACATCAGGCTAACACCTGCGCATTGTAAACCCCTTCCTACTATTCAAAACCCTCTCCTCGCCAAAACTATACATAATCAGTCATATACTAACATTTAACATTAACGGTCTAACTAATAAATCCATAGAACCAATCATTTCCTTAAAACACAACATTCATAGCCATCCTACAAGAAGGACTCCCTCTCGTTCCAAAACAACTCATACCTTCTACCCCCACCACGTTACATTCTATGGTTAATACACTCCAGTTTTTCTTTTACCCATAACATCCAAATTGCGTCCAACCCACTCACCCTCTCCTATACTGATCAACAACGCACATCCCTTAAACCCACACTGACAGACACAACCTCCAACCCGCGCAACCGTCGAGCACATACATTATCTTATTATATATCCCCCGCACTATTTCAGACAACCATGACATCAATCCTGCTCCGATCCTCGCTGACACGTACCACTTTTATATACTTGAAATCTCTATATTGCGTTCACCCCACCACCAAATCCCCCCTTCCAATACGAATCCTCACACCCCCTATCAATAGGTTATCCACGTTTCCGAATCTGCTATTCTCGGGAGGCGATTTTTAACGCTGTCACTCACTCGGCCGGCCTTTTATAAAGACTACCCCTGCTTGACCTGCCCGCGGCAACCATAATCCTTACGAATAGAGATCGGCCTTAATATTCCATCCAATTTCCATATAAAACCTGCCGCCACGCGAATCCCTCCCAAGAAACCAATGCCCCTTTCCACCTCCCCTGATGTCACATTTTGTTCCCGCCTTACATCACCGTGGACTGAACCTGGGCCACACCACTATCTGACACTATCCACTCAGAACCACCTCCACATCCTAGATTTCTCTAATCCTCCTCGACCATCCAAACCCCCCAAAAAAGATCATGCTAAGCAATACACTAAACTACAATAAAGCTAACTGCCAACATTCACGTGACCATAATGAAACTCATATTAAACCCCAACACCGAATCACATAAGACAACAACAATCCCATACACACTTCCATTAATTCAATTTCAAATAACACTGTAATCACCCAAATCAGCGCTAGTTATTCTCTATACACAATATACCCAAAAGCCTACAGAAAATCCTATATCCTCCAAAACCTCCTCTAGAAATTCAAAGTTCCAACCTCCATTAAACAAAGAAACTCCCTTTGAAAAACTAGACCATATACCCCACTCATCAGTCATCACTAACCAAATAAAACAAACCTCCCAATACCAAAATCACCACCTTCATAACCACCAACACCACCAATACGTTTTCAGAATACTTACAATCCAACATCTCACGCTTTGATAATAAGAAAACCTGGCAAAACATCAAAAAATACTAAATAATTATCGAAACAACTCCCCCTCCCACGAATCCCCCTCTTTACCTGATAACTCCCTTCCTTCTTCCAAACAACAATCAGAGACCGCCTAGCAACAACATATGCTAACATTTCCTCTCAAACCAACCATCACCTTCCAATAACAGGAAAAAAAAAAATAATAATACAAACTAACAGTAAACTCTCCCTTAGTAACCCCACTCACCCCACCTACCCTTTTTTATCAACAGAGAAGATATGCAGAAACCAATCAAAAAACTCTCAAAAATTTCTTCCAGCTACAAGGACCTAGATTTTCCAGACCTCAAATCATCTAACACTACATCTCCACCTAAAGACACCTCGGTGAAAAAGCACTTCTCCTTATCCCAGAAATTTCAACAAACTTGCAACTTAACTATATTACCTCAATATTTGGAAAACAAGTCATTCAATACTCCCCAAAACTCAAAAACTAAAAAAGATACAACAAACTCTCCCTCCTCTTACCACCCAATTTCTCTCCTCTCATCTCCTCTATCAGTAAACTGCTGGAGAAACAATTAATAAAAACAAATCTGCCCTCTCATCACCCTCCCAGATTCCAACATGGCTTTAAAAGCACAGCAATCCCACAACTACAGCCCTTACCTCCTCAACCCAACACATCATCAATGGCTTCAAACCAATCCCACCCCATCCCATAGATCCATAATCTACAACAGCAACGACGATCAAAAGGTCCTTTGACACATGATCCCCACATTCATTCTAATTCAAAAAATCCTTCATTCCCCCCAGAAAATAACGACAAAAATGGCTTTCTAATTTTCTCACAAACCGTTTTGCCAAAGTATTATTTAAAAACAATCTCTCCCACTCCATTAAATTACAAAAACGCGTCCCCACAGTCGCCATTCTCCTCCATTCCTCTTCAAATCTTTTCACAGCGACCTGCCCTCCCTACGGCCACCATCCACCAAATTTTCACAATAACGCAGATTGATATCAGCCTCATTTCCCAACACCCAGATGTAAATATAGCCACTCATCATACCCAAGAATACTTTACAACAATTGGAAACTTGGTTACTCTCCAAGAAAATGACCGCCCTCCCCCCTCACACATCTTCCATCCACCTCCTAACACCGACCGGCACCAATCTCACTATTCAACCATAGTTTTCCTGAACAACATCAACCTTCCCCTCCAACAAAACCCAAAAATACCAAGAAAATATTCCTATGACAACACACATGACGTTCTCCCCCACATTGACCAAATCCCCCTCATCAACCCAACGGAAACAAAACACACACTCCGAAGCTCCCCAACCACAACTTCCAGCGACAGGAAACACACCCTTACCATCACTTATAAACAACTCCTCAAGAACAAATATAAACTATGCTTCCCCTCATGGTTCCCTGCACGCCAAAATCTAACTCAAAAAAAATATAAATGCACAAAACACCGCCCTTAAGAATTATCAACTGGATGGCACTAAAACTAACCCCCATCGCATTTGCATGGACGCAGACTTACATCCTTCCTATCTCCACCCATCTGGAGATGGTGGGGACTCAATTTTACCAGAAAACCCTAAATCCAACCCACCCATGTCACCAATATTCTCCAACCCTCCCTAACACCAGACTAAAATCCCCACCGCTCTCTCTACCACTAATTCCTATAAGTGACATCTACAACATTATTCCCCCTCCCCCTCCAATAGGTCTGGCTTACACATATCCATACAAAACACAAACTAACATGTACCTACAAAAACCGCCCCAATAACAAATTACTAAACTCCCCTCCCCAAAAAATTTCCCCTATAGAAAGAAACACTGTCCAGAAGAGGCCAAATTGACCTCGGCCGAGCAGATAAAGTCACCACCCAAAACTCTTAACAATATAAATATAGATTCAAAACTAGACAATGTTACCTCCCCGCACTTGCACCGATGTCACATTTCCCAGGACAAAATGGAGCCACCTCCTTCTAGGGTGCTCCGCTCTCGATGCCCCCCCGTGCCGACTCCTCTATATCTTCCCTTCTTGACCTGTGGACACCGCCCTAAAGAGCGGTGGCCGGCTTTTCCTGGAAGTGGTGTGTCCCTCCAATCTGGTGGGCAGGCATGAAGTAAAGTAAGTTAGTAAGTAATTATATATATATATAATAATATATATATATATATATATATATATATATATATATATATATATATATATATATATATATATATATATATATAGTATTTTATTATATATAAAGTAAAGGAATATATATATATATATATATATATATATATATATATAAGTATATGATATATATATATATATATATATAATATATATATATATTATTATATATGGTTGGTAGTTGGGTTGCTGCCCACTACACCTATCTCTTGCTAGGAATGCTGATGCATGCCTCGGATATGGTCGTGATCTCCGTAAGCGGCCTTACTAACTTTCGGCGAAATGTATGATCGTATGGGTACATGTATTCAGAGGAATAAATGTTGAGGAGAAGAGGAGAGAGGTGATGGATGCTATTTAGAAAGGGCAAATTGATTTGCTCGCTGTGGTACCTGAAACAAAGATGAAAGGAAAAGGTAAATTGAGTGGTGTGATGTGAAATGTGTGCGTGCTGGTGTGGAAGAGCATGAGAGAGGGAGAGAAGGAGTTCAAATTTTGATGAGTGAGACCTGTGGTACAAGCTATGGTAGACTTTGTGTGTGTGAGTCTAGAATTCTAATGGTTAAATTTTAAGTTTGAAAAGGTCAAGGTGTGTGTGGTTTGTGACGTATGGTCCATCTAGGGAAACGGTTGAAGAGAGTACGAATTTTTTGTCGGATAATTTGAATGATGTTTCTGGATGGGGTGAGTAGGAGCTTTTAAGATTGAAAGTGTTGGGGACCTGAATGTTGGATAGTGATCAAAAAAAGGGATGGTATACCAACAGGTGGTTTTGGGGTGGGGGAGAAAATGAGAAATGGTAGGAAGATGATTGATTTCTGTAAGAAGAGAGGTATGTGTGTAAGTATACTTTCTTTAAACACAGATATCCATAAGTATACTAGAGTTGGTGTAGGTAGAGATTGGTATCGAAGTGAAAAAGTATGATTGATTTGTGTTGGTGAAGAATGAGATGTTGAAGTATGTGTTTGATTGTTAAATCAGTGAGGGGTTTAGGAGTGGGATTATCAGACATTATGTTGTTTAGTGTAAAATTAAGTTAGTGGGGGCTTGGATGGAGAGGAAGGTGATACGAAAGGAAGTTAGGTAAAATTAAGAGTGAGAAGTTAAGTGAGCAAGAGATTAAAGGTTAAGTATGTAAGAGCGCTCGCTAGTTAAATTGGTTGAATGTGAACAAGAGTTATACTGAACAAAACTGGGGGCAAATGAAGGAAGCAATTGTTATAGTGCAAAGGAAGTGTGTGGATGTGCCATAAAGTAGGAAGTAAGAAATGTTAACAAGCGAATGGTGGAATGAAGAGGTGATGAAGCGGTTAAAGGGTAAAAAAGAAGCGTGTTGAATGTACTAAAAGCAAATGATGAAGACTCGAAAAGAAAGATGCTTGGAATTATATAAGGAGGGAAAAAGAAATACTAAAAGGTGTATACGTAGGAAGAAAAACAAGAGGTAAATGACATTTGGAAGGAGGAATGAATGAGGACTTTCAAGGAAATAGGAAGCCTTTCTGGAAAGAAGCGCGAAAAGGTTAAGAATGAGATAAGGGGAATCTGCTTAGAATAAATGAATAAGGGATGGTGCTTTTTGTAACTGCTGAAATGGGATGTGGAGGGAGTGTGGAAAGACACTTCGAAAATCTGCACAATATTAACCAGTAATGATGAGTGTTAGTGAATGTGTGTGGTTTTGATGGTGCAAAAGAAGGAATAGGTATTTTCTGAATGAGGTATTAGTAAGGAGGAGGGTAATGGGTAGAGTGAGAAAAAGTTGAAGAATGGTAACTCTGCAGTTTTAAAAAAAATTTACTAGTGAAATGATCAAGAGCGGAGGCAGATGGTGATTGATTGGATTTGGAAGTTGTGGTAATAAAGCGTTTATGGAGGGTATAGTTCAAAGGGATTGGGGAAGCGGTAATAGTACCCTTGTATAAGGTAAGGGAGAAAAGGGGGAACTGTAGAAATTATAGGGAATAAGTTTATTGAGTGTTGTAAGGGAGGTATATGCTTTGTATTTTGGTCGAAAGAGTGCGTCGAGTGACTGAGGGACTGATATGTGAAGAACAAGGTGCGTTTAGGAGTTGGTAGAGGATGTGTGGATCAAAATCTTTACAAACATTGAAACCAATGATTGGAAAAATGAGGGGAAGAAGAATAAATTATATTTAGGTTTATGGATTACACAGGCGTATGATAGAGTTAATAGGGAAGCTTAATGGCAGGTATTAGTGAATATGGTGTTGGTGGTTAGGCTTCTAATGGAATCAAAAAGTATGTATGACGATAGTGAAGCGTGTGCTAACGAATAAATGGTGTCAATGGTGATTGGTTTAGGATTAATAGCGCAGTGAGACACGGGTGTGTTATGTCTCCTTGTTATTCAATGTGTAGATGGATGGGGGTTATGAAAGATCGAGGTGGGGATGGCAGAAAATGGTGTTAGAATGATAGGAGAAGGAGAGGCGTGGGGGTGCCCACCTTATTGTATCGGAATGATTTGGTCTGTGGGCGAGTCCTTGAAAGAGAGTTTGAGGAGGATTGGTGAGAGATTTGGCCAGGGTATGGTAAACAGGAGGGTTTGAAAGTAGAAA
>JABUQX010020217.1:0-21980 GCA_015478945.1 Trachelipus rathkii
CGGTGTACTTCGTTCAGTTTCGGATGGGTGTTTAACCGTTTCGCATTTATCATTGAAACGCTTTCGCGTTTTCGTGTGCCACTTCAGCAACAGTTCACATTTCAGTTCATTTGGGCTTTTATAGATATTCCATCAAGCAAGTAATAAATTTGGATGAGGTTCATTGTCACATAGAAAAACTTTTAAGTATTTTAAAAACCGATTGAAATGAAAATAATGCAGTCTCTTTTTAAAGGAATTTTAAAAATCTAAAAATTTTTGCCAAGATTTTTTCATTTTCAAGTGCAGTATCCAAAGAATTCCAGCCTCAGGGCCATCAAAAAGTTTTGCTGAGGAGTTGCTTCAGAGATTCGCCCCATTTTATACTTTATCTTGATTCTCATATTTCATCTCTGAGTTTCAAATTTTTGGGGACACAATATAACATCGACCTTTCTTTGCTTTTGCACCCAGTTGCAACAAGAAAATTAACCAAATCCGAATATTTAAAAAAATTAGACTAAAATAACTGAGAATATAATATTAACCTAATTAGTAGAAGCAGAATCTTTGTTCAATTTCTGGAATGATTCAGATGGGGAACAAGATGAGAGAATGAGTTACAGCACATTACTACAAAAATCATTGTGCATTTTTCCCAACAGTTCCACAAGCTAACAAAGTACTTTCACACTTCCATCAACTACTTGTGCAATTGAAGAGGTCTATTTAGTACCTTACGACATGTTAAAATGGCTAAAGGTCAACTATTTCCAACGAAAGATTAAAATGGGCTATGTTAACTAGGCATTAGCGGGGGAAACGTTTCACGTCAAAAACATCCCTTGATAGAAGATATTATAACTGATTTTAAGAAAGAAAAAAAGAAATAATAAATTCTTATTTTCATGCTAAAAAGGAAACACTCTTTAATAAGACTTCTTACTAGTTATACTCATTTGAAATAAAACTTCGTAAATTATGAAATATTTATAAATATTGGGCTGTGTGGATTATCATTTTATTATTCAAACCTTTGAAAACACTGTGCTATAAATAATATGTATATAATAATAATAATATAATAATAATATAATAATAATATAATAATAATAATAATATAATATATAATAATATGTATATATGTATATATATAATATATAATATAATAATAATATATATGTAATATAATAATAATAATAATAATAATATATAATAATATGTATATATATATATATATATATATATAGTTGTCCCCATAGGATTTTCTTATATAATAATAATAATAATAATAATAATAATAATAATAATAATAATATAATAACTAATAATAATAATAATAATATATATGTATGTAATAATATATAATATTAATAATAACATATATAATATATATATACTCTTTTAAGATAAATAATAATAATAATATATGTAATAATAATAATAATAATAATAATAATATATATATATATATATCCCAGTATTAAAGGAATGAAACCTTATAATGAAATATTTTAAAATTTTCCTCATTACTTTGGTTTAGATTTTAATTCTAAATTATTTAAAAAAAAATTTTTTCTCATTACTTTGGGTTAGATTTTAATTCAAAGTTATTATTTTTCTCATTCCAGAGTCTTAATTGTTTGAAATATTTTTCCATTAAAATTATTAATAAAATGGACGACATCAAATCTGAAATTGAAATCAAGATGGAAGAATTAGACTCGCAAAATTATTCTTATCAACAATATTCTCAGGTATATATATATATATATATATATATATATATATATATATATATATATATATATATATATATATATATATATATATATATATATATATATATATATATATATATATATATATATATATATACCGGTATATAAAAATGTTAGTTAGGGCTTAGCTTCTTCTTACTCAGACATTAAAATGAGTATACCCCTCCTTGAATAGGGTTCTGCCTTAGTGGTGGTTGTGTTAACTGTAATAATACCAAATTCCACCGAAGTTGGTCGGAATCAGAATCCAAGACCCGATCAATGCTGACATGCCCCGATCGATACACGACATTTGTAAGTGTGCAAGTGAAAGGAAGTTGGAAAATAGATGAAGGAAGTGTGTTCCAGAATTTACGAGTGGAGTACATTAAAGATTGAGCATAGTGGTCAAGTCTTGGGTCAGAAAGTTGTACAGAGAAAGTGTGTGGAAAGACGAGTTGCACGAGCTCTCTTCAAAAGAGGTGGTTACTAGAATGTTCAGAAGAGCTGCGTCCATTTTAATACTGATAGTAATTGGAGGGTGATGCGACAGTTCAGCAGTTTGAAAGAAATTTGAAAGTTTGTGAGAGTAGGAGAGTTAACAAGTCCAAAAGCCCTCGACTGCACCTTACTCCCCCAACCGCTTCACTCCTCACTCCCCTAACCGCTTCACTCCTTACTCCCCCAACCGCTTCACTCCAACATTTCTCAAGATATATACTACTTGCATTCCCTCAATAAATGCAATCTCTTCAGCCTCAATTGTTGATCTTGCAACCCTTCTCATACACCTCAACATCCAAGCAATAGGACACCTATTCCCTTTCATATCGTTAAGAGCAACAATGTGACTGACTTGAGGACTCACACTCCTTTCCATACCAAAAGACGCATCAGTGTACACTTCCACTTCAATCATCCATGTCAAAATACTTGACCAAATAACCATATTAATCCCCTTCCTTTTTATCACATTTATCGCATTTCTTCTACCTAGCCACCTTTAAAATACATGCTTCTTTCACTCGCAGCAAAAAAACAGAGCTGGTGTAGTTTGCCCACTCACCCAATTCATCTGTCCTGCTAAAGATCTATACATAGTCAATTCATTGCTTTCTATTTCTCTTAAACCATAAAAATCTCTCTTATCAGAAAAACTTATACTCTCCATATACTTGTCCTATTCCAACCAAACATCACTTTTATATTCATGTACGGTATATTTACTCTTATATATTTGAAGCCTTGTACATCTTCCAACCCTATTTCAGGCCTTTAATCAGTCTCCATAAATCTCTCAGAACCACCAAAACAAAAATCATCTACATGTGTACACATTCCCATTAAATGCCCATCATTTTTCCACATAAATAAAGCAGGTTTGTTTACTTTTTACACCCCCTAGTTCAACAATCACAGCAACTACTTTATCAAACCAAGCTCTTGCAGCATCTTTCAACCCATATACAGTCTTCTTTAATTCTTAGATATACTTTTCTTCTTTTGGAGGAATCACATACACTCGCCTCCCAATCACATCCCCTTGCAAATACAGTGATTTAATATCAATTGAGTTAAACTCCCATCCTTGCCTTTTTATATGCTTACACATAATCTTAACACTTCACCAGAACAAGTGAGGGTGCTTCAGTTATTAAATCCTCTCCCTCTTCCTCAAAACCCTTGCCATCAATCTTGCCTTACACACTTCTTTACCCTCTTTCACCTTTTCAGTAACCACCCATCTAAGCGATATCTTCCCCTGATGCTTATCCTTGACCCTTTTTAAAACCTCATTCGCTTCCCAATTATTGATTTCTTACAGTTTTGCTTTTAGGGGGACATTGTGCATATCAACACTAATGTAATTTTTTTGGGGTAAATTATGCACCATTCGAAAGAGGAAAGATTTCTCTTTCTTTTGATTTTTTTTTTTGCAAAATCACACAAACTTTTTTTTTTCCCATAAAATTTAAAAGTTATTCGCAAAATATACCAAAAGTTTTATATTTGCATGAATCATAGCATCAACAATGTATTCAATGTATACACATTGAAAAGCAAAAAAAAGAAAAGTATAGTGTTGGGATTTTTTGTTCAACCTGAAATAGCAGCTCAACGTAAAAAAAAAAATTTCTTTTAGTAAAATAGTCAAGAAGTTGAACTGTGAGCAGTGGCAAAACCGTTGGGTATACAACAAATTTATATAAGTGAAAAAAATGTGTATCTCGCCAAATTTTTAACAAAGTTGTAAAAAATTTTAAATTCTTAATCAGCATGTTTGTTAAAAAAGTTATATGCCACCAATTATTTGAATTTTTCTTTTTTTTTCTTTCCTTTTTTGCAACTAAAAAAAAGAAAAATCACAAGAACCTTTTTATTATATATAAGATTAATACGAAACTTTCAGAGCATATATAATTGGAAAAGATACACATATTGTGTAAGATAAATTTTTTGTATGCCAAACGCTTTTGCCTCTGTTCATAGAAAAACTTATAAATTTTAATGGTTTCCCCCCTGAGAAACCATTGGCGTACAAAAAAAAAAAAAAAAAAAAAAATAAATAAATATCGTCGTTATAAAGGCTATAAAAATGTCATTATTATCAGATGAATAATAAAAATGTTGCAAGACACCAGTCATTAAAATTTTTTTTTAGCCAACTCAAAAATGAAAAACCATGAAAACTTTATTATTGAAACCAATGATTGAGAAAATGAGAAGAAGAAGAATAAATTATTTTAGGTTTTTATGGAGTTACAACAGGCGTATGATAGAGTTAATATGGGAAGCTTTATGGCAGGTATTAGTGATTATATGGTGTTGGTGGTAGGCTTCTGAATTGGAATCAAAAGTATGTATGACGATACAGTGAAGCGTGTGTAATGAATAAATGCTGTTCAATGGTGATTGGTTAAGAATACATAGCGGAGTGAAGACAGGGTTGTGTTATGTCTCTTGGTTATTCAATGTGTATTATGGATGGGGTTATGAAAGAATTCAAGGTGGGGATGGCAGGAAATGTGTGTGAGAATGATGGAGAATGGAGAGGAGTGGAGGGTGCGCCTACCTATTGTAGCAGAGCTTTGGTTCTGATTGGTGGCGAGGTCTGAAGATGAGTTGAGAGGATTGTGGAGAACGATTTGGCAGGGGTCAGTGTAAAATGGAGGGGTTGAAAGTTAAGTAGGATAAGAGTAAGGTTATGGTTTGTGAGTGAGGACAGTCCTCAGTGGAAGTTATGTTAGGTGATGAGCAGCTGGAGCAAGTGGCTGAGTTTAAAATATTTTGGGTATGTGTTGGATGAGAAGTGGAACGGATGATGCAGAGTGTAGTAGGAAAGTTGTGAAATGCAAGGAAGGTGGCTGTGCAATTAAATCGTGTGAATGTAAAGGGCCTAAAGTCTTGAGGCGCTAGGAGTCTACATGAGGGGTAGTTGTTACCATTGTATTGTATAGTAGTGAGACTAGTGTCTGGAATAAGAAGTATTAGATCTAAAGTTTCAATTGTGTGTTCAGATGGACAATCTTAGGGGCATGCTAGTGTGAAAAAGAATTAATAAAGGTGAGAAATGAAACGTATTAGAAAGAGTGGTGGTGGTGTGATAGAAAAGGGTTAAATGATGAGAATAAATGAAAGTATGTTGAGATGGTTTGGTCATGTTGGAAAGGATTAATGAAAAGTCGTTGTTAAGCGGATTATATGTGGAGAGTGTGTGGGAACCGACCGGCTGGGAGACCTGAGAAAAAGGATTGAGTCGTGAACGAATGTCTGAAGGAGAGAAATTGAGTTTGGCAGAGGCGAAGAAGAAAGGTGCATATTAGGAGAGAATGGCGGGGTTTTTGTATGGGGGCATGGTTGTGGGCCCACCTGGGCCAGGGAGTGAACCCTTATCATGACGAGATGCGATAGTGAGGGTCGTCGCGGTCCTTATGATGCCTCTAGGGTGGATTTTTCCTGTCTGTTGACGAGCTCTCAACTAATTAATGGTAATCACGGGGCGGTAAGGCTGGGCCTTCTTTTCCGACGTTTGTCATGTTCTCTAACTGCTTTTCTTTTCCGATGCATGTCAAGCACCTTACCCCCAATCTGGGGCAAAGGAGGAAGGTGAAGAAAGAAAGAAAGTAAATAATAATATATATTATTTATATATCCTGTATATATATAGTATATATGATATAAATATATAGTATATATATAATATATAAATAATATATATATATATATATAATAAATATATATATAATATATAATATATTATATAAATAAATATAAGGTTAACATGAAAATAAGGAGAATCTGCGTAGAATAATGAATATGGATGGCGGTGCTTTCGTAGCTGATGAAATAAATTGAGGGGTGTGGAGGGAACACTTCGAAAAATGCTGCATAACATTGCACTGAATTGAGAGATGATAGTGAATCTGTTTGTTTGATTGTGCAACGGAGGGAATAAGTATTTGCGGATGAGTCATTAGTAAGGAGGTAGTAAATGGTAGATGACAGAAAGTTAGAAGAAGTGGTAAAGTCTTGCAGGTATAGGATGAAAGTGTAACTTTATGAAAAATGATCAAGCATGGAAGGCGAGATGAAATGAATGATTGGATTTGGAAGTTGTCTAAACAAAGTCATTTATGGAGGGGTATAGTTCCCCGAAGGGATTGGAATGACAGCAGTTAAATATAAAGGGTAAGGCGAACTGGTGAAACTGTGAGGAAAATTATTATTGTGAGGAATTAGCCTTATTGAGTGCTGTTAGAGAAGTATATATAGGAACTTTGGTATTTTGGTTTAGATAAGAGTGCTGTCGCAAGGTGATCCTGCGAAGGAAGGCTGAATTGGTATAAGAACTCACAATGCATTTAGAAGTGGTAGAAGGGAATGTGTGGATCAAATCTTTACATTGACAACAAATAATGGAGAAAATGAGACGAAAGAAAAATTGTATTTAGGTTGTTATGGAATGTTGCAACAGGTGTGATGGATAGATAGGGATTACATAGAGAACTGATCATAGTGGTCAGTGTGTAGTACAGGGTTGCAACTTTCTGGAACACGCTCAGAGGGAAAGTCTAGGGGATACAAA
The DNA here is from genome assembly GCA_015478945.1 of Trachelipus rathkii. Taxonomy (NCBI): domain Eukaryota; kingdom Metazoa; phylum Arthropoda; class Malacostraca; order Isopoda; family Trachelipodidae; genus Trachelipus; species Trachelipus rathkii. The sequence continues at coordinate 6,826 of JABUQX010020217.1, forward strand.
AAAATTGGTCAGGGAAATGGTCATTGGGAAACGTTTTTGTAGAAAATATAGCTAGAGAGAGTGCAGAGGGAATTCCAAAAAGGTCTATTGAAAAGTCAGGGAATAATTTAAAACATTTCCAAACAAGTTGAAATGATTGTCCATGGACCATATTTACATTATCTTTCGTTTGCATAATTTTTTGTTTCCATTAACGTATTAATTGTGGAAATGAGAGATTGTTATTTGAATACCGTTGAATGAAAAGGATGGGCGAAGAATGACATTCCATAAATCAAATACGAAAGCTTCTATCGCCTAGCTTTCTTTCTATTTTTTAGTTCACTATTACTACTATTCTCCTATATTCATTGTTCGTAGAACAGTTTGTTTCCAAATTCATCCTTCCGTTGAAGGTTGATTGGTATAATGGATTTTTTAGACTGAGTATGCAGCTTACTGAATATATCTGTTTATATCTTTTTTTCTTTAGGAGGGATTTATACTTTTGAGGTGTTTTTTTTTTGAGGTTTGACGAAGGGATTGTTTGATTTTTGTGCCGTTGAAGGTAATTTTAATTATTTTTTATAAAAATGAAATTAAGCCAAAAAAAAACTTAACTTTAACGACCAGTGGTTGGACGTCAAACTGAACCTTGGTTCATTTCTGTTCAAAGATTTACAATGTCTCGTACTTAATATTATGGAAAGATTTCTTAAGTCCAGTAAAATGCCTGCTACAACCAACAACTAAGCTTTTTTGCATTAGATTTACATGACAAACTTGAATGCCAGACTGTGCAAATCAAGATGACAGAAAAGATATTAGAAAGATTTCCTCTGAAGTACAAGCCTGTTTCTCAATGCTCTCTCATGTGGATCCTAGTATATTTTTCATCAGCCAGAACAAGGGAAACAAATATTTGATTTATTGCTAGAGGCATTGGTACAACCATAATACTGAATCAACAGATTTCTGTTGCTGAGAAAGAAAAAACACTATACTCTACTTTGAAGTGAAGCTCATTCTACCCTTGAATTAAAATTTCAAAATATTTTTTGGATGGTGATTTGTCCTTCTAAGAGACTTGATGAGTTTTTTTTTCTATAGCACCTGAGAATCAATGTTATCGGAATTGTGGCAAATTATTAATTAGGACTGATATTTTCGCCATGGAAATGCGACGGTGGAAGGAGGGTTTTCTAAAATTCAAGCAATTTCAGTGGAGAATCTGAAAGAACATAGTCGAATTTCTTCAAGAACAGTGCATCAAATTCTATAAGAACTCATTGAAAGTAATTCATAAAAGTTCCTATCACTCATCCCTTTTCAAAAAATAGTTGACAAAATGTAAGAGTGCCATAGGAGATATGAATGATACATCTCAAGAGTCAAAACAGAAAGAAAAAGAAGAGAATAAAAAGGTTGAAAGAAGAATATTATCCATACAGATCAATAAACTTGAAAAGCAGAGAAAGATGTTAAAACTGAAAGCTTTAACAGAAGAAGCCGCTATAAAATCAAAAATTCCAAATGCTTGAGAAGAAAAAGTTAATCTAAAATCTCCCCATTTCGAACTTTTGTGCTTACAGTGGACGCTAATTCACCTAGCTTCTTAATGTAAGCTTTTAAAATTAATTTGCTTTTTGTATAATTAAAAAACTGTTTTCTTTGGAAAAAATAAAAAAGGAGTGGCTTGGACGGCTATGGTAAGGTATAGGCTTATTTAACTAAAAAAAAAAATATTTTTTTAAATTCATCCATGATGATGAACAATTTCTAAAGTAAGTTTTCAATAATTTATATGTATGATACTTAGTAAATAGGCTGCTAATAATGAGTAATATATATTTTATACACCAAAAATAACGAAACACGATGGTCACGCTGGTCAGGAAATTTTGCAGATTTGGGTTCCAGGGAAATGTCAGGGGAAAAGTCAGGGATCAAATTCAAAACTTTTAGTGTGAACCCTGTTAGTGAAATATTGTGTTGTTGGTAGGCTACTGAATGGAATCAAAAGTATGTATGACGATACGTGAAGCGTGTGTAGGAATAAATGGAAATAAAAAGGATTGGTTTAATAGTAAAGTGGAGTGAGCAGGGGATGTGTTAATGTCTCCTATGTTATCAATTTGTATGAGTGTGGTATGAAGAATTTCCTAGGTAGTGGTGCCCCCCCAGGGGATGGTGGTTAGAAATGATGGAGAATAGAAATAGTGGGCAGGTGCTTACCTATTATATTGCGAATGATTTTGGTTTTGGTTGCAAATCTGAAGAGTTTTAGAAGTAATGTATATGAGATTGCCAGGGGTGTGTAAAAGGAGGGGTTTGAAAGTAAAATGTATGATAAGAGTAAGGTTTAATGATGTGATGAGGACAGTCCGTCGGTGTGGAAGGTTAATGTTAGATGGGAAGCAGCTGGAACAAGTGGCTTGAAGGTTTATCACATATGGTTAATATATACATTTGGATGTAAAAGGAACAGATGATGCATGACTGTTAGTTAGAAAAGTTGTGTAATGGCTGGAAGGTGGCTGGAGCAATCAAATCCTTGGTGGATGTAAAATAGGTTTGAGTAGCCTAGGGTCTTAACATGAGGGTCATGTTGTTACCTGTGTTAAAGTAAAGTAGTGAGACTATGGTCTGGAAAAGAGTAATATGATCTAAAAGTTCAATGGTTCAGATGGAAATACTTTAGGAACGGTGTTGGTGTAGAAGTGATTAAAATGAAAATGAACATATTGAGCAGTTGTGTTGGTGTGAAGAAAGGGTAAATGAGAGAATAAATGAAATTAACATTGAGAATGAATTGTCAGTTGTGAAAGGATGTAATGATAGTCCGGTGGTTAAGCGGATGTGTAGAGGTGAGTGTGCTGGAATTGACCGGCTGGAGACCGAAGAAAAAGTTGGTTGAGTCAGTAAATGAATTTTGCCTGAAGGGAGAGAAATGTGAGTTTGGTAAGAGGCGAGAAGAAAGGTTCATATTAGGAGTGAATTCCGGGGTTTTGTGAAGGGGGTATGGTTGTGGCCCACCTGGGCCTTTGGGCCTTGACTTGCAATAACTTCATCAGCCTTATGTGGGGAACCTTTATCTAAAACTCTGCTAAGGGTCTTGATATCATATATTTCTAGACTTTATCAAGCCTTTTTGATAAGGTTCCCCACATACGGCTGGATAAAGTTATTGCGATGAAATATAGGGTGGAGTGGTAGATGGTTGGATTAAAAGAGTGGTTGTGGAATAGAAAACAGTGTGTGTACAACTAAATGACAATGTCATCATGGGAAAATATGTTGAAGAGTGGTGTCCAAACAGGTTCAGTTACTTGGGGTAACTATTGTTCCCCAATAACCTATATATAATGATTTAGACCAAGGACTAAATGTAAGTTCCGATATACACCAAAAGTGGGCCTACCTCAAGTAAGGAATAGTGAAGGAAATGTTATAAGATTCAAAAAATGATCTAATAAACTTCTTGGTGGGCAATAAGTGCAAATGAAATGATGACTTAAATTAGGGTCCTCAAATGAAAAGTTTTAACTACGATGTAAATGGGGATTGGCTTGAGTCTGTGGACCAAGATAAAGATTTAGGTGTGATTTAAGCAGTAATTTGAAAGTAAGCTAATCAGTGTTTGAAGCAAGAAATAAGCTAATAAGATGCTGGACGTAATAATCATAATGATGTTTACAAATGCAAGGAAGTTAATAAGAAAACTGTGTAATATGCTTGTATTTAGGTCTCAGTATTATAGTTTTGTGCACAAGTTTGGGTCCCCGTTATTTAAAAACTTAGATATGCTAGAGAGAGCGCAATGTAGAGAACACCAAGGATGATTTCTGGTTTGAGGGTAAGAGCTATGAGAGAGGCTGAAGGAGTTAAGAAAGTTTCAGTAGAAAGGCAACTTTTTCACACTTGATAATATATAAGTCTACAAAATTATTTACATCTATTTTATACAGAAACCAATTAAATTATTCATAGTAAAGAGCACGGGACGGGAGACCAGGGGGCATAGTAAGAAAATAAGAAGAAAAAGCATGCCATCTTGATGTCAGAAATGCATTCATTTCAGCATAGGGTTTGTTAAAGTTTTTGGAATGGTTTGCACATGAGGTTGTTGAGTATGACTCGAGTGCAAACATTTAAGAAAGGATTGGATAGGTAATATGGATAGATGGATATTATATTGTGTGCTATGACTAAGCTAAAGAGTCTGGTTTTTACAGTAGTTATTATGGTTAAATTACATGTTACTATAAAGCTATTAAAGCTTGTAGTGTGTTTGGCGTGTATTTAGCTATAGTTTTTTTTTCTTTTAGTTGTAGAATTTGTGTATACTATGTAAGTTATTGTACAACCCTAGGTGCTTTTGTGGATTGCATGAGCATGTTTTAGACTTTTGTATGCTAATGTGAAGGTTATTGACAAGCCCTTAGCGGTGCTTTGTGGTATTTTGCATAAACATGTTGTCTGGTGATTGGTTCTGTGTTTGGACTGGGACAGTCCCTTGATAGGCCCAATGTAGTTTCTTACACTGTCTTTTTATTTATTATATCTGATGAGATCCATTGTGAGTGGTCCTGTGCGATCCCCTGAAGCTCTAGGGTGGATTTTCTGACTGTAACTAGTCTCACTAAAAGGTATAAAAAGGGACAGTAAGGCTGTGCTTAATGTTCGACTGCGTCATAATTTTCTAACTACTTTTCTGCTCCAGTGCATGTTGCACTTTACCCCAGTCTTGGGAAGAGAAGGTGGGTGATGATCGACGCATATATAATACATAATACCAATATATACATATAATACAAATGCGAAAAAGAAGATAGCTTTATATTTGAATGTTTTTTTTTTTTTTTTTCAAATTAATTTTGTCAAAATAATTCTATCCTTTACACTTATAATTTTATAAATGCCCAGTTTTTGGACGGGCATTTAATGAAATGGACAAATGCCTGGACAAATGCCCATTTTATAAATGCCTCTGCCCACTGGGCATTTGCCCAGCGTACATCACTATATTAATATAATATATTATATTATAATATATATAGTAAATAATATAATATATATATATATATCAATATATATATATATATATATATATATAATATATATATACTATATATATTAATATTATATATATATATATATATATTATAATTGAGGAGAGAGAGAAAGAAATTTTAAAATATACTTTTTCAATTAATCGTCATCGTCATCCGGCAAAATTTATTATAATCATCATCGTCAAAATTCCGATTAGTCGTCCCATCACTAATATATATATATATATATTATATATATATATATATATATATATATATATATAATATAAATATATATAACCTTAAATAATATATATATAATGTCCGTTATATATATATAGTGCAGCAGGTGGTCACTTCGCTCTTTAGTCGCTAGTCCGCTCGAGTGGACTACCAGAATATGTACAGACTAGCGGAGGTGCGGAGTCGTCAGGAAATTAGCGGACTTGCACGTGCGGGTCAAAAAAAGTTTCCGCTCTTTTGTTCGCACCTTGTTTTAAATAAAATGAAAATATAGTTAACTTATTAAGAATTCTTATTGTTATAAGAATAAAGATACATATATATTTTTTATTTAAGTTATAACTAACTAATTTTACTTTTAGTCTAAGACTTATTGTTTTTTTTTAATAATTAACTTCTCTATATTTTATGAATATTTAGTTATAGAAAAAGCATTTAAACTTGATTTATAGACTGAAATAGCTATTACCCCTCCTCTATAACTTTAAATTAATTATATTATTACTATAATAACTAGTGCAATATCTAAATCAATTCTGAGTAAAACAAAAATATATATATAATATATATACATATATATATTATATATATATATATATATATTAATAATATATATATATATATTATATATATATAATATTATATATATTTATATATAATATATATATATTAATATATAATATATGCAAACAATTGTATTTCATTAAATAATTTGTTTTATAAAATAATTTTTGTTAATATTTGGAGTGAATACTGTCGTAATAATTACGAAAATATGGCGCAAAATGCCATAATTGTAAAGTTGTAACGGTTGGCAAATTGCCCCTCAAAAAGTGGCTTCAATGTCAATGTTTTCTGTAGCTATTTTTTCTAGCCGCCAATGAGAGAGATATAAACAAAACAATCTTAGCGCTACGACGCTTTATAAAGTTTGTAAATAAATTAATAACTAAATAAAACTAAAACGAAGTTATCTTTCATTTGACATCAGTTCTAAACTCATATATAAAGTCTATAATTAGACGTTTCCTTGTTAAGGAAAGCAAATGTTTACTTTTGTTGGACGCGTACCCAGCCTATCCTCCAACGTTGGTGTATCCCGGAGTGACTCACGATATTAACAATAAAAAATAATAAAATTACGCCATGTTGAAATTAACTATATATAAAAAAAAAAAAAAATTAAAAAGTAAAATTTCAGTGAAAATAATAACTTTGGAAAAATAAGCCAGTATAGGCCTAGGCTACTCACGCACGTAAATGCGTTCAACAATAAAAATAAAAAGACTATAGTTTTTAGTGCATTCATAAATAATAAAGCAAAAAAAAAAAAAAAAAAAAAAAAAAAAAAAAAAAAAAATCTACAGATATAAAAGTGAAAAAAAAAAAAAAAAAAAAAAAAAAAAAAAATTAAAAACTAGGCCTAGTACTAGTTTAAGAGCTTAGCCTACGGAACTATCTGTCCCTCTTAGGGCCTATATAAGTAAGCTACAACTATTTTCATGGCAACAGGCCTATTTTTATAAATAAATGGTTTAAAAAAAATTTTTATTTTTATTTTTTTGACAATGTTACTAAATCAAAATTACCTACTTGTAATTGGTGTAGTTGAAGTGGTCAAAGGCTTTTACTACAAAAAACTAATAAACAGTGAACTAAAAAAAAAAAAAAAAAAAAAAAAAAAAAAAAAAAAAAAAAAAAAAAAAAAAAAAAAAAAAAAAAAAAAAAAAAAAAAAAAAAAAAAAAAAATTGGGAAATTTTACAATGATGACTTCGACTAGAAGCAGGTCTGGTGCTCAAAATTTAAATAATCCACCGTCTGGAATTTCTATACATCATGTAGATGTTGATATAAATGAAAATGATGGACAAAATGAAAATCTAAATAGGAACGACTGTCACAACTCTAATAACTCATCGGTTGAGAGTGATCGTTCTCGCTCCCCATCACCCGAACCACATCGAAGAACTAGGAAAGTACTCTCTGTGCAGGATATTCCTCGGTTTGAAACAAGGGATGTGGGAAAGTGGTTTAGATAGAGTGTGGAATTTCCTATTAGCCTATATTTGTTAAACTGAGTATAATCGAAAAGTCAACTTCTCGGTCCCTTCTCTTACCTTTCGCTATAGACTTCAAAGATAACTATCCTATCACGTACCAAACTTAATGAAAAGAATTGGTTCGCTTTTGACACTGACCTTTTGCTCCGTCGAATAGGAAACACCTGAAAATTTAATTCGGCAGGAGCTTAAAACCTGGTGAAAAGCCCACAGCATATCTTAACAGAATTAAAAGCATCATTAGGAATCCGCAGTTATCAATGGCTTCTACATCAAAATGAAAACCCTTATGAAACAGATGTTTTTTCGTGTTCTACCTGAGGATCTGGTACCGTTATTAACGGTATTGAAAAGGGATGCGGATATTCATAAATTGGCCGAAGCAGCTGACATGTTCATGGAATCCCAACGTCATAAGTCAAAATCCTATCCAGATTATTCGGTCAATGCTGTGACTCCATTCATCCCTACCAGGGCAAGGGATCCCCAACCTAAGAAAGAAGACCACATATTCCACAACACTGATTTGCCCAAATAAACAATCGACTAAGTGAGATGTTCCAGAAGTTGGAGGCCCTCACATATCAAGTAAATCAATTAGATCTACGGATGGTTCCTCGTAATGATAATGGCTGGGACAGAGGTCGCTAACCCCGTCGTCGATCTCAACCTCAGGATTTACGAAAGGACTGGACCCCTTTGCCTACTACCATTTCACTCCGTGAAATGGCTAGCAGGTGCCAAGGAGGCACTTGCAAAATGGCTCAATTTGTTGGCACAAGCGCCATCACAAACAATCTGGACGCTACTCCCCTACCTTCGCAGGGAAACTAAGTATAGGGGTGGATTTACGCCCCTGTACAAAGAAAGTGCGTTTTAATCCAGTTGTGACTCGGAAAATTTGTAAGTACAAAAGTAGTTTTAACAATATAGAACGTATTAGGGAGGAAAGCTACCCCCAACCAAATTCGAATAATAATTACAATATAGGTAAAATGTTGATAAAATTTTGCATGCTAATAAAATATATCCAGGTTCATGTCATCTCAAGTGAAAATCTAATAATGCGTAAAACAATCTGTTTTAATGCGAGAGAGCTTCCCTCATTGAGTGAAAATGATATCTTGGTATAGGGAAAAATTTGATTCCTCCATATTAGTGGTTAAGGGTAAGGATATGCATTATCAAGGTAGCGAACAGTCAGTTATAGGGCTGGAATCTTTAATTCCAAGCCAAAATACTGCGATGCGGGTTGAAAATGCAGATTCTTGCAATGGGTCAGTGCTTCCCAAAGTTTAAAATGTAAACGAATGTAAAAATTTTGCAATTAATTGTCTCCTTCGTATATATGACGCTAATTCAAAGCAATTATTCTTGTTAGATACAGGGAGTTCATTTTCTATTTTAAAGGCTTCTGCAGAACAAAGAAAAGATCCTATTGGCTTTCTTACAGCTGCTAATGGAAGTCAGATTAACATTTATGATTGTATAACTAAAAAATTAAATTTCCTGCTAAAACGAGACTATGAGCATATATTTTTAATCGCTGATGTAATTGATATTTTAGGGATAGATTTTTTTACTAAATATAAATTTAACCTAGATTTTAGCTCAAATATTATAATTGATGCCACAACTGGTCTATCATGTAAAGTCATTCAAGGAATGATTCTGAAGCACTACCCATAACAAATGATTTTAATTATATAAATTTAACTCTTTCTCCTAAACTTCCTTCTGCGCCTTCTCGTTATACTTCTCTATTAGGTGAATATAAAATGTTGTTTGATGATTTATATAAAATTTTAGAAATGTTAATGCGAGGATAATAATTATAATAATAATATCCCTGGGGGTAGCTATCAGGACAATGCCTCCTACAAGTGTAATAAAAATAGAAATGAAATAAGTATGAATAAAGTGATATTAATAAGAAGTGATTTTTACTATACTAAGTGAAATAGGCTTACAAAATTTCCGCCTTACCGCCGCGGAACAAAATTCCTTAAATGAATTAATTCCTTATAAATTTAAAGTTATGGGTTCCCAATAAACATTAAAAGTCGCAGAATCTCTACTAGTTTATATGATAAGGCCAAAGAAGAGATAGGCAGGTTAGTAAATGCTGGGGTACTTTCTCCCTCGCACTCACCTTGGGGATTTCCGATTTCGGTACTTTCTAAACCTAGTGGTGGAGTCCGAATAGTAGCCGATTTGAGATTACTGAACAAACAAGCTGTTCGAGACAATTTCAGTCTCCCTAACTTAAATACTTTACGAACTTACTTCACGGGTGTAAAAGTATTTTCTGTTTTAAGACTTAAAAAAAAGGCTTTTATAAACCTTAAAGTCCACCTGATTGTCGAAATTCTTACTATAAAACTCCCTTTGGCGTTTCTCATAATAATAGTATTCGTAGAAGCTTCCATTCCAGCCCACCTAGTTTTACAAAAACATATTCTTTAATTCCCTTCTAAGAATCCCTAACATTGTTTATATATATTTCGATGATATCTCAAATCGCCACTTCCCACTTCATAATGACTATCACATGTACACCATAGAATGTTAATATATACCGGTTAAAGGCTTTTAATTTAATTCTTAGTGACGATGAGTGTCAAATTGGACAACCTCGGGTTACATATTTAGGTTTTTGATGTATCTGAAGGCTCCATGCTGTCTAATGATGATAAAAGCACTGCTATTTTGAACATCCCAAAACCCAAGACTATCAAAGATTTACATTCTTTCATAGGCAGTCTAAACTATTTTCGCTCTTCTCTTCCTGGTATTTCTGAAATTAATTCTCCTCTTCTTTCTTTTCTCAAAGGTGCACCATACTCTCAACGCAGAGTAAAATAAAATTCTGAGGTAGAAGAAGCCTTTAATATGGCCTAATTGGCTCTCAAGAAGGATAGAAGCCTTTAATATGGCATTCTAATAGTGTCCAAATATCCTATTTGCGCTGATGCTAGTTAGAGAGTCTTGCTTGGCGTGTAGTTTCTACAGAAAATGAAAAAACAGTTCCGCTTGGATTTTTACGTTATCGATGAATCCTACCTGAAATTGGTTTAGTAATTATAATACAAGGAACTCCTTGCCTTTGGTTATAAACAATTAAGAAATTTTCCATATACAGTAGAAGCAAAACAAGGTAGATTGTTTTTGTGGACAATCTTTCGTCACACAGGTCACTGTAAAAAAAGAGACGATGCTAATCACTTTGCTAGCAAGGGAGCAGCGTTACCTAACTTTCTTGTCAGAGTATGATTTGACCTGTACATCATATTAAATCCGAAGAAAATATTCTTGCAGATTTCCTGAGTAGGAAATCCAGCTCATATAACCACGTGAATGGCCAATGCAAATTTTGACCACTCCTCCACTTCTGGCGGAAAAAGTAGAATTAAATTCAGCAACAAGCTCCTTCTCTCAATTGAGATAGATACCTGAAGCAGAATCATTCCAAAGTACCTGTGTGAAGTCTTGTGTCACCAGATTTCTACAACCCAGCAGAATTCTTCAACAGAGGAATACGGTTATGCTTCTTGCATCAAGTTTTTCACCCCATATTCCCGCCAATGATGTGTATTTAAGGCTTTTTCAGTGTAAGAGTTGGACTACAAAGACGCAAGCAGCACAAGAAGCTGATGTACAACTTCAGAAATATTTAAATAACCAAGAAAATACAGGTCTTAAGCTTACAAAAAGACTCTATTATTAATGGAATGACTTCGGTCTACTATCGTTGATGAATCTATCCACTTTCACCAACGTGTCTTTGGTTTCCAGAATCCTTTTATTCTTCCTGTTATTCTTATTCTCATCTCTTTAGGTGCATTTTGGTGTTACAGAAAACTCTGGCATCCCTTAGAAAGCGCTTTGAATGGAAAAATATGCCAAAGTACGTAAAAAGCCAATTTGTTAACTAAAAGTTGTGATGCCAATGTCAGAGATCTAAATCTGTTCGCAAAAATAAGCCTCTCCATATGATTCTTATAGGCAGTATCGGCCAAAATTTTCAAGAAGTATCCAATATTCGACATTCTTAAAATGCCTCAATGCAAAAGCTATAAGTACCTTTTAACATTGATTGATAGGTTCTCCCGCTATCTCTTTGCTTTCCCTTTAAAAAACATAGAAACCTCAAACATAGTGGAGGTAATTACTAGAGAATTTCTACCCATAGCTGGAGTGGTAGGAACCTTACATTTCGACTAGAGGAACGGAGTTTAGTCGGACTATTCAGAAGTGTGTGTGAGGATTAGGATCCCGGCATAATCTTTACTCCGCCTAAACCACACACAAAGCAATGGCCTCATCGAAAACTCCCATAGAACATTGTTGAGATCTTTGCGAGCCATGCTGTCGGATGAGTTGAAAGATGTGAAGTATTATTGGCTAGATCTTCTCCCCATTGTGCTATTGTGTCTGTGTACTGCCCCCCATTGAATTCAGAAGGAATCACCCCTGCCATCTTAATGATGGGCCAAAATCCAACTCTCCCTGGAGCATTAATAGATCAGCTGGAGTCCTCCTTCCCCCTGTCCATGAAAACTTACGCTGAGAAACTAAAATTATTCTTAGGACTCCCTCTGTCTCCAGAATTTACTGCCAAGAACCCCAAAATATATGTGCCAAATAGTCTGCAAGATGCAAAATTTGTATTAGTTAAAAAACAGCAGTATGGCAGAAACAAACTAGAACCCATATATCATGGCCCCTATCCAATAGTAAAGTTATCTGGAAATAATGTGTACATAAATAGGAATAATCAAGTACAATGTGAAAATTTAATAAATGTAAAACCATATTTTATGTTAAATAATGAATGTGAAGAATTAGATGATTTATAAAGAAAATTTCTATTGGTGCTAAAGTTTATATATTCTAATGCCAGTAAACTCTTGTGATAAGTGATATAAAGGTGAAACTTTCGTGTAACATGTTGATTACTTTTTAGGTATAGTCATTTTGTTAGATTTAAGTTTCCTCTACTACTTGAATTTTCACTTAATCTTCTCCTATTCCTCTAAAATTAAGTATTTTAGAAAGTGGCTGGGTGTCAGGTGTGGAATCTCCAAGTAAACTTGAAAATTCACCCTCCAAAAGTCCCCACAATGCAACAAATTGGATGCATTAATAAATTTGTTTATAAATATAGATTTTTGTATATTTTGATGTGAATATTCGAAAATTACGAAAAATATGGCGGGCAAAAATGCCATAATTGTAAAGTTGTAACGGTTGGGCAAATTGCCCCTCAAAAAGTGGCTCATGTCAATGTTTTTGTTAGCTATTTTTTCTAGCCCGCCAATTGAAGTAGATAAAAAACAATCTTACCGCCGCTACGCCGCTTTTAAAATTTTGTATAAAATAAATTAATAACTGAAATCAAACACTATAAAACAATTTCTTTCAAATTAAATACAATGATCATCAAAATAAGAAGAAAATAATAATATAAATATTAAAGTTTAAAGGAAAGAAAATCTAAACTTTTCGTTGGGAAGGCTTAGACCCCAGACTAAGTTCTTCCACGTTGGTGTATCCCAGGAGTGACTTACGACGAATTAACAATAAAGAAATAAAATATAAATTACTATATATAAAAAAATTATAGATATATATATATATATATATATATATATATATTATATAATAATATATATATATATATATAATATAAATATATTTAATAATAAATATATTATATATTATATATATATTATATATATAATATATATATATATATATATATATATATATATATAAATATATATATATATATATATATATATAATATAGCTAAACCGACTGATACATATGCATTAAGCATGGACTCTGCCAAGATCGAGGCTTTCATGGAGTCTACTAAAGTCTTGGACGAAATAAACCTTCTTATGGTGGACAGGGTGGTCAAAATATTCAGAAGGAAGGCAGAATATTTAAGTGAGACCTAAATTTGCAATGGACAGCTGGAATTGAACTCACACAAGCCACTCCTCTCACCAAGGACATCTTTCCTTTGTTGAACTTGTTCAATAACATATAATACACCTCTTCCCTAGTTCTGCGGCGTAAGAGCGAATATTTTAGTTATTGGTGGATATATTTGAAGGGCAAAGAGGTCAGCTTTAACTGCTTTTAATTTTGAGCACCTAACTTTTGTGAAAGGTAATAAATGGATCTCTTGTCCTTGAAAGACGACATGAGGAGGGAAGTTGGAAAATCTTGAGATTTGTAAATATTCATTCAATTGTTCATATAATATTATAAATATAATTTTTTGTAAAGAAGATAACATTTTAGTTATTTAATATTTAAAGATCTTCGTTGAACGCACATATTAGGGAGAAAAAAAAAAACCCCCCCGGTGCGACTTGCGAATAGAGGCGGAGGTTTGATGGTGTGAATAAGTGCGGAGGAGCGCTAGCGAACTACGTTTTCTTCAAGGTGCGGAGGTGCGCTAGCGGACTCCCCCTAAATGAGCGGGGTGCCCACCCTCTGATATATATATATTATATATATATATCGGTAATAGTATATTATTATATATATATATATATACTAATATATATATATATTATCATATATATATATAATATATATTATATATATATATATATATTATTATGTTGGGTGGTATGTTCTGGGTGAACTTGGGGTCATAGCATGGTGGTAAGAACCAATGCTTGGTGAATTTGTGCATCCTGTTTCGGTCCCAGCACAAGTTTGTATGTGCGCTTGTCCACAATTATGTAATCTTTTTGTTCCTCTTCCTTCCCTTTTCCCTTTTTCGAATTCATTATTTGAATCCTCTTCTTCCAGCACAGTTTCTGTCTAGAGTCGTTGCTGGGTTGGTTGGTCTGGTTTCTGTTTCTTTTTCTGTTTGGGTTGGGTTGGGGTTTCTGTTGGGTTTGGGTTGGTTCTGTTTGGGGTTGGGGTTGGGTTTCTGTTTTGGGTGGGTGGTTTGGTCCCGCTACTATTGTTAAGACGCCGAGAAACTCCTCATGGCGGATTCTATTTCCCGGCGCATGTTTTTCACACCTACACCAGTTTATCAGAACAAGGGACACGGTATATTATATTATATAGTATATATAATATATATATATATATATAATATATAATATATTATATATATATATATATATATATATATATATATAATAATATATATATATATTATATATATGTAATATATATAAAAGTGACGAGGGCATGACGGTCACTTGACCTCCAAATGAAAAAGTAATTAGTATTATCGAAGTTAATAAAATAATAAAACTGTGAGAAAAGTAAAAAGAAATTAAGTAATATCTACCTGGAGGAGATATGTAGAAAAGCTAATCGGGCTTTATTCTAATGGCAGGATACAGGAAAAAGGGACCACCCGCTTGCTCCAAATGCTTCCTGGTTTGTGGCTAAGTAAAGATCACTTTTTGAGAAAAAAGTAGAAGGGGAGAATGAAAAAGAAGTAAAAGATATGTTTATTAACACATATATACTATCAAAAGTAGTAGAGTTAAGGTTAATACATTCGCTCAGTTATCCGGGATAAGTAGGGGGATAGCTTTACCTTTACAATTATAAACCAGAATAGACTCCAATACTATTGCAGAGTATGTTGGTTTAGTTTTTTACAATATACCTTAACCTTAAATAAGTATTAGATTAAGATGTAGTTGAGAAGGTTCCAGTTACAAAATGTATTTTCTTGGGAACAATCTCAACGGAAACAGGGTAATTAAGAACTAGGTAGATATTACGGATACTTAGTCAAAATTAAGAGGATGATTTTGACTATAATTA
>JABUQX010020218.1:0-5000 GCA_015478945.1 Trachelipus rathkii
TCTTTTCATTTCTTGATCCTATTCTATATCCATTATGCAAGTTATTTATCAATGAACTCAGTGGGTTCAACGATAGTACAAACAGCAATGGGGATAAGGAATCCCCTTGGAATATTCCTCTCCTTATTTTTACATCATTTATTTGTATCGTACCATTTTCGTGATGTAGTTTAATATTGATCTTCCATATTTGCATCACTTTTTCCATAAACTCTCTTATCTTATTATTGATTTTATAGATTTTTAATACCTCTTTGATCCATGAGTGCGGCACACTATCATAAGCTTTCTTATAGTCAATCCAAGTCATGCTTAAGTTCTTCTGTCTTTGCCTGCTGTCTTCTAGGATCATTTTATTTATTAATAATTGGTCTTTTGTCCCGTGACTTCCCTTACTGCATCCTTTTTGTTCTTCTGCTATTATATTATTTTCTATTGTATGTTTGTATATTCTTTCTGTAATAATTGCTGTTAATATTTTGTATATAGTTGGTAGACAAGTAATTGGTCTATATTTCCCTGGGTTTTGTGTTTCCCCTGTTTTAGGGATAAGGACTGTTTCTCCTTTGGTCATCCACTCGGGTATTTCAGCTGTTCCGTTCAGAATTCTGTTGAAGCACTTTGTTAAAGGTTCTCTTAGTACTGTAATTTTTTTTAACCATATATTTTGCACCATGTCTGGTCCAGGTGTTTTCCAGTTACTGGTACGTCGTATCTTTTCCATCACTTCCCTTTCGGTTAGTGGTTCAAATTCCATCTCATTAATTTCTTCTATTTGGGGATTCCTTCTTGTTGTTTCTATCCATTCCGCCTCTTCATTATGTGTTCGTTGGTCTTCATATATACTCCTCCAGAATGCATCAAGTCTGTCTCTTTCAGGTGGTTTATCAACTTTTATATTTTCACCTCTCAACTCTCTATAGAACTTTCCTTTATCTGTCTGGTACATTTTGTTTTGTCTTTTTCTTTGTTCTTCTATCTTGTATGAGCTTAATCTTTTTGCTTTTGCTGCTAATTCTAGTTTTCTGCTGCTGATTGCGTGTGTTACTCGATTTCTGCCTCTGCTTCTTCTTATCATATTTTGTGCCTGTCTGATTTTACTTTCCATTGTGATGTTTCCTTCTTCGTATTCTTTTATCAGTGATATTTCTTTTCTAAGTCTCGCTATGTCTCTCTCTAATCTAATTTCCCATGACGGTTTTTGTTCCTTCTTTCTTCCATTTGATCTATTTTTTTCAAATATTTTCCCTCCCATCAAATCTGTTATTGCTCTTGCTGTTGCATAATATAACCTGTTCACTTCTGAGATATCGCATCTCTCAGGTAGTAATCTTGGTAATACCCTGTTTGCTATCCCGGCATATTTATTTATTTTCATCCAATTATCTATTTTATTTATTCCTTTTCTATCTTCCATGTTGGTATAAATATCTTCATCTCTATAGTGTGCTATTTTGCTTATCATCTCTTCTTCCTCCTGCATTCTATCCCCGTTTTCGCTTCTATCATTTTCAATAATCTCTTCATCACCTTGTTCCTCTGTTTCTTCATAGTGGCTTCCTGTATCTGAATCATTATTACTTTCACTATCTGTTCTGTTCATTATTTCTTTGTTTAGGATTTCAGCAGCCTCTGATATTTCTTCTCCTACTATCTCTGTCTCATCCAACTCCCCATCTATTAACTCTTCATTATCTGTCATTTTATTTTGTTCTTCTAAACTTTTCTCTGTATTTTTTCCAGTTTTTATTCTATTCCCTTGATATAGTGTCTCTTTACTTTTCTGTTTAATATCTCCGATCATTTCTGGTGTGATCTGAATTTCATTCTTAATTCTCTCCTTTGCTCTTCGTTCTATTTCCTTCAGGTCTTCATTTGTAGGTAACGTAGCTTTTCTTTTTTTTATTGCTCCTTGATTCCTTTCTTTATTAAAGTTGATGATGGCCTGTTTTTGGGCGATCAGTTTCCTTCTTTCTACCCCCGTATATTTCTTATTAAACTCATATTCCATTACATCATTTGCACCAATTATTTCATTATCCACAACATATTTCCAGAAGTCCGTTTTACCTTCCTTTTCGGGTATTAACATACCTATGTAGTAGCTTTCCATTAAGTATTCGTTCTTTTCCTTTGTCCATTCCCATTCACCTTCTTCCTCCACTTTGTTCATCTTCTCCACGTATTGATCTACTTCCTCCTCGATTTGTTTTATCTGTTCGTGTGTTATCGGGGTCTTTTTATTATTTATATTGGTTGCAATACTGGCAAATCTCGCATCCGGTATTCTTTCCAGTTTGATTTTATCTATTTCACCTCGTTGTTCCAACATATTTCTCGTTCGTTTAGTTGTTCCTTTTTTGGGGAACATCTTGTGTCTTCCGTATGTTACGCACCAGAATATCTCTTTTTTTTCTTCCACCGTATATTCCAATCTATCACCACCTCTACGGTTGTAGGGGTTGCATCTTTTTTTTTGGATTTTTGGTTGTTTTGATGAGTCGGGAGAAGTCTTAGGCCTCTCTGACGATTCATCAGGTGGAAGTGGGGTATTAGGTGTTAAAATCCCACACCTTACTGGTGTATTTTTTCTATTTCCGGGGAGGGATAATTTGATTTGCTCATCAGAGCTCCGTCCCCCCTCATCTCCCTCTAAAAATGAGGTAGGGCCGGCACCAGGTCTTCCGAGTTCCTGGCACTTAATATTTTTATTTTTTCCTGCCATGGATAGTTTCCAGTAATATCCACCACATATTGTGGCTTCATGTCTACTGCCTTTTCGCAGGAAGACACATCTGGGGCGGTATATCTTCCGCCTCACCGTGTCTCCCTGGGCCCCCCCGCGTCGACAACGCAGACAGTTCTCCGGGGGAAATTGCTGTGAGTTAGCAAATGACGTTTTAAGTCACTTTTCCGATTACATTCATAGCTACAATGAGAACATTTAAATAGTTTCAAAGTGCTGTGAGTTAGCAGATGGCATTTTAACGTCTTTTTAAGGTTACATTCATAGCTACAATGAGAACATTTAAATAGTTTCAAAGTGCTGTGAGTTAGCAGATGACGTTTTAAGTCAGTTTTACGATTACATCCATAGTTACACTCAGAACATTTAAATAACTTTAAAATTGCCTGTGAGTTAGCAGATGAATTTTTAAGCTACTTTTTAGGTTACATTCATAGCTACAAATGAGAACATTTAAATAGTTTCAAAAGTGCTGTGAGTTACGCCAGATGCCGTTTAAGTCAGTTATTTAAATTTCCTTCATACGTTACGAATCCACAACATTTAAAATAAACTTAAAATCCGAGTTCTCAGAAGAAGACTTCAATCATCTTTCCTACCTCAAACATTCATAGCTACAATGAGAACATTTAATCAAATTCAAAGTGCGTGCGTTAGCAGATGACTTTAAGTATCGTTCTGTTGCTTCATAGCTGCACTCAGAACATTTAATAATTTCAAATTGCTGTGAGTTAGCAGATGATTTTTAAGCTACCTTTGTGATTAAATTCATAGCTGAATGGGCGCACTTTTAACTTATTCCTCATGTGTCTCTAAATGGGTGGAGAAGTCATCTTTGTTATTAAAAGTATAAAAAGAAAAAAAAAGAATTACAATATCTGCACTAAGAAACCTGACAATTCTCTTCAATGGCTTGATCAAAAGTTGCTGACGTTAAAGGTCTGCTTCCAGAACTTTTCACTTTGGAACCTTGTTCACCTTGATCAACGACACCAATGAGGGCCTGTAGAAAACAGAAATGAAAAATAAATTAAGGGTTGAAACGTGTTGAAAGTTGCGTTAGAAAATGTCTTACATGTCAAAAGATTTATTTTAAAGAAATTGTTTTTGAAGGTTAAAATACTTCTGCAAAGTCATAGAGTAATTCTTATAAAGAAAGAAAGAAAGCCAGAAAAGAAAAAAATCATAAAATTTTGATAATAGTGCGTTATATTAATTTTTGGCCGAGACAAAAAAAATTTCCTCACGCAAGTTTCCATTAAATATATATATATATATATATATATATATATATAAATATATATATTATATATTATAATATATATATATATACTATATTAAATATATATATATATATATATACTATAATATATATATATATATATATAAATATATTAAATATATATATATATATATATTAATTATTCATATATATATAATATATATACTACTCGTCAAAAATAACACACCACTAGGGTAAAATGCAACTTGCAGGAACGGGAAGGCCCTAACCCATGAAACCCCACACCAACACAAACACACAGCATCAGTGTAACTAGTAAATCACCCCGCAGAGAAATTCGCTTGCAGTAATTGCTGCCGTCACCGCGATAAATTTAGGAAAACCAAAACCACGCAACTAGACCTATGAGAGGTGGGGGTAGGTTTATGTCGGGGGTAATAATCGAGCGAGGAAATCATTCACGTACCAAAGCGACCGATAAACATAGAGGATAGTGCGTCAACTGTCAAGAGATCAGTGCGTACAGATAACAGCACCACGCCGAAGGGCACGGGTACCGGGCACTTAGTCGACGATTCGGTGTAGCGCACACACGATTGCACGGCGTGACCCAACGGTACCAGGAAACCCTGACACATGATCGCCGGCGAGGACAAGGTAGGGCCATATCACCGACACCCGTGGAAGATCGATTTAAACGTCTGCGCTGTATTAGCGAGAGCGCCACACCAACTGCACGACATCTGCGGATAAAAAAGCAGCTGGCGGAGGTACACGCACCAGGGTGAGTGACAAACAGTGCGTCGACGCCTCGGAACAATTATCGGCCCCGGAGGCCTGCCATAGGTCCACCACACACCACGGCACATCGAAGGGCGAAACTGGCATTTGCCGAGAACACATACAGTTGGACGGGTCGACGATTGGGCAAAGGTGCTCTTTACGGACAAGTCGAGAGTGTCTCTGTAACACCTGACATGCATGCTAGAGTATACCGACGACCGACGGAGA
>JABUQX010020218.1:10000-12500 GCA_015478945.1 Trachelipus rathkii
TATCATGATATTTGTTCACATATATCAATTTTCTATATTATTTTTTATGCATAATCATAACTGAGTAAATGACAAATCAATTACGGAATTTTTTTTAGAAAGACATTTGAAAAAATGGAAAGTTCCGGTAAATACCGGTCGGAACCGGAACTTTTAAAAAATCGAGGTTTCTGCCGGAACCTGGCTTCGGTACATCCCTAAAGCAAGGTCTTCATTTTTTCGCACAGGAGCATAAAGAGTGCCTTTGGTATGTTTCTTATTTTATTAGGAGTGGCAACAAGAGAGATATATCCAAGAGAAGTTAAGGATGTCAAGATGGAACTTTGAGTCCGGGTAATAACTTGAAGGAGAAGGGACCTGTTTCTCATTAACGTGACAGAAGGATCTTCAACTCCTAACTCTTCAACTTCAAACTTTTTCAAGTGCATCGCTAAGAGTGATGATTCTATAGTCGGTAAGAGGTTTGGAAGTGGTGGATAATAATAAGTAATACATCGAGAATATGTCAGCTGGCAGTCCTGGGAGGAAGGGAAGCAGCATATTTAGTAAATAAATGAGAACTGGGACAGGGGAGGAGACACCTTTTCGGGTAACCCGAGATGTTGAGCACGTGCCAGGTGAATGATCACTGGGGGTAGGCAGAGGTCTTCAAGGTGAAGTGGAGGTAATTGTGGCATCAATGTTCAGAGTATTCCAAAATTCATTTTCCACTAATCCTTGCGTGTTCATGTAAATTACTAGTAAAGTTAATCGATTTTTCATATATATATATATATATATATAATATAATATATATATATATATATATATATATATATATATATATATATATATATATATATATATATATATATATTGTTGAGAGCATGGTATTTTTACCCGAAGGGCCGCGCTAGTGGGCAGGGTTTCTCTAATTATAGGTGTTCCAGAGGGGGGTAAGGGGAAAAAGGGTTAAACCTGATGATAGGTCGTGTGCACTAAATCACGAACTAGTGATTCGGCTTATATCCCCCGTCAACATAGATGACGCCGGGAGCTGCTTCTATAAGGAAGGGCTACATTGGCACTCACCTGCTTCTCTGGGATAAAGTATTTTTCAGAAATTGTTGACTATTAATCGTTCCATGTTCATTAGCAAAAAAAATTGGATAGAAACTATGTTGGATGGAAGAAAAGGGTTGAAAGATAAGAGATAATAAATTAGAAAAATGAGGTGATAGGAGAAAGACTTAAAAGATTTTGTCTGTGACAAGGTCGCATACTTGTACTGAGGCCAGTGAGACGCACAGAAAGCCCCCTAGTATTGGTTCTTATCACTGTGTTGTCTTACAGAAAAGACCCTAATATTGGTTCTATCACTATGTTTGTGTCTTACAAGAATAAGGAACCCCTAGTATTGGTTCTTATCACTGTGTTGTCTTACAGAAAAGACCCTAATATTGGTTCTTATCACTATGTTGTGTCTTACAGAAAAGACCCTAGTATTGGTTCTTATCACTGTTATGTCTTACAAAAGACCCTAGTATTGGTTCTTATCACTATGTTGTGTCTTACAGAAAAGACCCTAGTATTGGTTCTTATCACTATGTTATGTCTTACAGAAAAGACCCTAGTATTGGTTCTTATCACTATGTTGTCTTACAGAAAAGACCCTAGTATTGGTTCTTATCACTATGTTGTGTCTTACAGAAAAGACCCTAGTATTGGTTCTTATCACTATGTTATGTCTTACAGAAAAGACCCTAGTATTGGTTCTTATCGCTATGTTGTCTTACAGGAAAGACCCTAGTATTGGTTCTTATCACTATGTTGTCTTACAGAAAAGACCCTAGTATTGGTTCTTATCACTATGTTATGTCTTACAGAAAAGACCCTAGTATTGGTTCTTATCGCTATGTTGTCTTACAGGAAAGACCCTAGTATTGGTTCTTATCACTATGTTGTCTTACAGAAAAGACCCTAGTATTGGTTCTTATCACTATGTTATGTCTTACAGAAAAGACCCTAGTATTGGTTCTTATCACTATGTTGTCTTACAGAAAAGACCCTAGTATTGGTTCTTATCACTATGTTGTCTTAAAGGAAAGACCCTAGTATTGGTTCTTATACTCTGTTATGTTTTGAGTTGAAATACTCTGACCATAAGAATCAATACCTCCCCTGCAGGCAGAAAAGACCCTAGTATTGGTTCTTTTCACTATGTTATGTCTTACAGAAAAGACCCTAGTATTGGTTCTTATCACTATGTTGTGTCTTACAGAAAAGACCCTAGTATTGGTTCTTATCACTATGTTGTCTTACTGAAAAGACCCTAGTATTGGTTCTTATCACTATGTTATGTCTCTTACAGAAAAGACCCTAGTATTGGTTCTTTTCACTATGTTATGTCTTACAGAAAAGACCCTAGTATTGGTTCTTTATGCCACTATGTTGTGTCTTACAGAAAAGACCCTAGTATTGGTTCTTATCACTATGTTATGCACAAAATCACCCTGGTATT
>JABUQX010020218.1:17500-22500 GCA_015478945.1 Trachelipus rathkii
TTATGTTAATTAGTTTATTTGGTTTTGTTATAGTTGTAAGTTTTTGATGTAAAGTGGTTAATTTTGTTTTTGTAGTTGTAAGGTTTTTGATGTAAACAGTGTATTTTCCGATGCAGTGCTTTACATCCGTCCCAATTGGATGGATGTAATTTTTCAAATATAATATTCTTTCTTATATTTATGCGTCTCTGGGAAATGAATCATTGTTCATTGTCCGAGGCACTTACGTTTATTTCTAACAGATTATTGCATTTATTGTCTTCGAATATTTTTTCAATTATTTAAATTTTATGTTGTTAATGATCGAGATAATGATAATAATATTATGATGTGAGAAAAACATTTATGATTGATGCTTGTTACCGCTGATGAATGTTCTATTACCATTGATGAGTGATCTAACTGAAGTACTTCAATATAAAAAACAAATCTCCAACTTTTCATTGTATGCAACAGAAGATTATATACTTCCTCAAGCCCAAGCTGACAAACACGAATTGAATGGGCTTTTAGTCTTGGGATGATATTTTAGTTTTCAGAATACTCACCCTTTTAGTTTTAGGAGTATTGTTTAGCTTCTACTCGCACCTTTTAGTTTCGGGGAAGGCTTTGAAACCAGGGATTGTTTCGTGTATCAAAAACTCATAGTCCTAGATTTTTGTCACATCTATTCAGACATTTCAGATTAAATTCTATTCTGAATCACAAACCTCCCAGACGATAACTAAGTTAAGTATAAAAGTTTGTAAATATTTTGCATTATTGTGACACACCCACATAACTACACTTGTTTGTTGATGCTGTATTATACATTGTTATTTATGGTATTTCATTTCCTTTCTGAACCAGTCTTCCAGTTATAATTTCTCACGATTTTTCTGGGAAGGTCAAATTTCGACTTCTATTACATTTATCGCCTTGGATGGTCAAATTTCGACCTCAAACATATCGTCGCAAACTTTGTTTATAAAAGGTCAAGCAATTTCTTACAAATTAACCACCTTGTCTCAATTTCCTTTTTGTATTAAACTTTTAAACTATCTCTTCTTTTATTTATCAACATCCCTTATTAATAATTAAGAACTTTTTCTTACACAAATATGATTTCAAACTTGTTTGTTATATTCTTGTTTATTATTATAATTGTAATTGATTATAACTTAGCAAAATCATAAAATAATAAAGATCTATCAATAATTATTTACTACTTCTTATTTTTTTATAATTTATGAAGCGTGTTATTAAATATTATCATTAAGTATGATTTCCCAACACCGAATTCAATCTATCTTCTCTCAAATAGAATAAGTGATCTAAAGATATTATAAACAAATTAAACAATTTGTAATAATCAGGATACATGAGATTTTTAAGGTCGTAAAAAAATAAAAATAAAAAACTTACATCTAATTATGAAGCTTCTAATAGATAAAGGAGCCAATGTTAATTCAGTTCCCATTAAGTTTCTATTATAATAACTAATAATAAGTTATCCCTATCGAATATGATGAGAAACGTTAGCAATATTTTTCTATCATGTATAGTTTTTTTTTAAATCTATATAAGAGAATTAAGTTAAAAAATAACACTAAATTTTAATCCACTATTTAGAATACAAAAGGTCTATAATCACACTAACAACTGGCTCTCTTTTATCATATTGAGTAAACTAATATTTAAATAATATGAAATTATAAATAATAATTTAAAATAAGATAATAATATTGAGTTATATATATTATATTATAATTCTCTTATGAATATTAATTATATTATATATATAAATATAAATATATATATTTAATAATATATTTAAAATATAAAAAATATATTATATAAAGTATATACTATATATATATATTAATATAATTATAATTATATATATAATAAGTATTAATATATAATATGATATATATATATATGATTAATTAATATATATATATATATTATAAGTATATATAATATATATATATATATATATATATTAATATATATATTAATTATAATAATATTAATTATAATATATATATAATATATATATATATATAATATATATATTAATAATAATAATATATATATTATATATAATTAATATATTATTATTATTAATTATAAATAATATATATATAATATTTAACGTATATAACTAATATATATATATATATTAATATTTATTATATTAATATATATATATTATATATAATATATTAATATATATATTTATAATATAATTAATATATATATATATAATATAAGAAATAATTATATATATATAAATATTATATTTTATATTATATATATAATATATTAAGTAAAGTATGAGTCCTCAATGATATACTATACTAAGTATATACTATATCACTCAACGATATATATATATATATATATATATTATGATATATAATATATTAAAAATTAGGGATAAATATATATATTCTCTTCTTTCTTTCTTTAGAATAATTCTTTTCTAATTTTCATTTAAATTTCAACAATCATCCGTTATAACCTTAAATTTATAATTATTTTTCTTCATTTTATCTCTTTTTTTTCTCTCTATTTTTCATAAATAGAAATAATTCTCTTCTATATTTCATCTAGAATTCATTCTCTCTATTTTTCTTAAAATTAATTTTTTTCTTTTTTGGGTTTTTGATATATTATTAAATATAATATATCTTGTAAAATTTATCATTTTCCCTTTTTTAACCTAGAATTAGTCTCTCTACACTTTAATATGTAGAATTAATTTCTCTTCATATTATCAATTTGGTTAAATGATGGCTTTTTGCCAATAAAATAGGATTTATCACATCGTATTCATAATAATTTATATATTCAATAATTTATTATATTTAAAGGGATTTTATATCTTTTCTATATTGATTATTATTTTAGAGTATAGGTAATGCTCATAATTATATCCTCCATTTATATCTCTGATCCTACACAAATCGAAAATATCCTTTACAATTATTTTATTTTTCTTTCAATAATTCTTTTATTATTTTCTATTCTATTATTGTTTTAAAAGTGTATATTAACGTTCTTGCATCATTTTAAGCCAATGAAAGCCACGAAGAACGAGCTCCCCAATGTACTGTAAGTATAATCTACTGTGTTAATGTTGTTTTCAATTGAAAAGAATATGCCTTAATAGGTGAATTGATTATAATTAATTAACTAATTAAGAGAGCAGTCTCTTCTGAATTAAATACTATAAAGGTCAATCCATGACTACGTATTAATTGCAAAAAACTAGAATGATTCTCTCATTATTTCATTAGCATCTAAATCTCATTATTTACTTTACACAGCTTATAATCTCCTTTATTTTCATTCAGGAGATTAATTCCTGTGATTTTTATTAAAATCTAATTCAGTTTTATTTTCTTTTAGGGAGTTAAATAAGCTTCTGTTTTCAATCACAGAATTAAAAGTTTGTTGTTCCTCATAAAAGGCCTCGTGTATATACAATGTATTCCCTTTAACATTCTCTTATTTACTATTTTATTCAATTTAAATTAATTTTCAATTCAGATTTCATATTGAAGTTTTAGAAGTTTTAAAAGAGAGATAAATGATTATTTGGCCGATAATTACATCATTTTTTCTTTCTATCTTCATTATAAGAATTATACACTTTCAACCGATTCATCTGTATTTCTCTTAAGAGAATAGTAATATGAATTTTGGATTCAGCGCTACACTAATTGGCAAACTTAGTTTTTTCTGTCTATTTTCATTTTGAGGAATTAAGTATCTTCAATTATTTTATGTGTCTAAAAGATTATCTCTAGTTATGTTCAGTCTTGGAAAAATTAAACAGGATTCTCTTTATATTTCCATACTAAATTACATTCTTTTATTCTATTTTCATTTTGGGGGAATATAAAAATTTGCAAATCGTCCAGTGTTCACCCCTTTCTACGATGCACAATTTTCCACAGATTTAATTCTCTTACCAAAGATTTTGAAATATGAAAATTAATTCTCCCATCCTCTCACTAGTTTGAATATATGTCTATGATTCTTTCGATAGAGAGGCAGAGTACCTCTCGCAGATTCTTTAGAATTAATTCTCTTCCATTTTTTATTTCGGAACAATTCATTAATTATCCTATAGTTTTATATTTAGAATTAATTCTCTTATATTTATCTTTACCATTTATTCTCTTCTATTTTTCTTTAGAATTAATTCTCGCTTTATATTATTTAGAATTAAGTCTCTTTTATTTTTCATTTAGAATAAATTCTCTTCTATTTTTTATTTTGAATTAATTCTATTTTTATATTTAGAATATATTATCTTCTATTTTTTATTGGAGTTAGTTCTCTTTTATTTTTTATTTAGAATTAATTTATTAATTATCTTTTATTTTAATTTTTAAATTTATTTTCTTTTATTTTCATTTGTTTTTATTATCTTCTATAGTTTCATTTAGAATTAATCGTCGTATTTTTATATTTGGAATGATATTTTTTGGGTTAGTATGAAGATCCCAGAATTAAAATGAGATAATCGTGATTTCTTTTTTTCAAATGAGGATGAGGGGGGGGGGACTTTTCTAATATAATGACTTATCAAGGATAAAGATCCTCCTTGAATTCTTTAGAAGATCGGGATGCTCCTTGTATTTTTATGAGGATGCGGATATTCCGTATATTCTGAAGATATTGGTTCTCTGCGTATTCTAATGAGGATGCGAATACTTTATGCATTTAATGAAACTGCGGATCATTCATGCATCCTCAATATTCAAATGAGGATGTTTCATACATCGACAATATTCAAATGAAGATGTTAGTGATCCATTTTTATTATTAGGATGTTGTTTCTCTGTGCATTCTAATTTGGATGCGGATGTATTGTTCATTCATGAAAAAATTAGGATATTTCGTTTATGCTAATGAGGATGCGGACGCTCGGTGCATTCAAATGAGGAAGCATCATTCTGCGCCTGCCGACCACAAAATTTCAAAATCCAATAGAGTTTTGACAC
>JABUQX010020219.1:0-12500 GCA_015478945.1 Trachelipus rathkii
GAGAATATTTTGATTAATTTTGAACTAATTTTGTTCTCATCCATCAGTTTCATTATCGTCACCTATATTAGGATAATAAAAAAAACTATTAATATACTGTTCCGTTGATTAAAGTTTCAATACTATATATAATATATATATATATAATATATATATATATAATATATATAATATATATATATATATTAATATATATATATATATAATTTATATATATATTATAATTATATATATATATATTATTATATATATTATATATATACTAAAGGTATAGTTGGTATAAGTGAAAAGTATGATTGATTTTTGTGTGGTGAAGAAGAGATGTTGAAGTATGTGTTGGATGTTATCAGTGAAGGGGTTAGGAATGGGGTTATCGGATCATTGTGTTCTATGTAAAATTAACTTAGTGGGGGCTTGGATGGAGAGGAAGTTGATAAGGAGGGAAGTGGATAGAATTAAGAGTGAGAAGTTAAGTGAACAGGTAATAAGGGATAAGTTATTTAACATTGCTCGCAAGTAAATCAGTTGAATGTGAACAAATTGAAACTGAACAAATCTGGAAGCAAATGAAGAAAGCGGTTATTAGTAGTGCAAAAGAAGTATGTGGATGTGCTAAAGTAGGAAGTAAGCATGTTAACAGTGAGTGGTGGAATGAAGATGTGATGCAAAAGTAAAAAAGAAGGTGGTTGAATGTACTAAAAGCCAATGATGAGGTTTCAAAAGAAAGATGTTTGGAATTATATAAGGAGGAAGAAAAGGAATCTAAAAGGTGTATACGTAGAAAAAACGGTAAATGAACAGCTTGGAAGGAGGTTGAATAGGGACTTACAAGGCAAATAGGATGTTCTTCCGGAAGGAAGCGCGAAAGGTTAAGAATGAGAATAAAGAATAGGGATGGTGCTTTCGTAACTGATAAAATGGATGTGAGGTAAAACTTCGAAAATCTTCATAACAGTGGCAGTATTGAAGAGGTGAAAGTGAATGTGTGTGGTTTTGATGGTGCAAGAAGGAATAGGTATTTGGGATGAGGTTCATTTGGTAAGGAGGAGGTAATGGGTAGAATAAGAAAGTTGAAGAATGGTAAATTGCAGGTATACATGAAATTATGGGGAAATGATCAAGTACGGAAGCGAGATGATGATTGATTGAATTTGGAAGATGTGTAATAGAGCATTTATGGAGGGTATAGTTCCAAGGGATTGGAGGAGAGCAGTAATAGTACACTTATATAAGGGTAAGGGAGATAAGGGTAACTGTAGGAATTATAGGGAAATTAGTTTATTGAGTGTTGTAGGGAAGATATATGCTGGTATTTTGGTCGAAAGAGTGGCGTCGAATGACTGCTTACTGATTGGCAAGAAACAAGGAGCATTTAGAAGTGGTAGAGGATGTGTGGATCAAATCTTTACATTGAAACAATTGATTGAGAAAATAGATAAGGGAGAAGAACAATAAATTGTATTTAGGTTTTATGGATTTGCAACAGGCGTATGATAGGATTAAAGGAAGCTCTATAGCAGGTGTTTATAATATATGGTGTTGGTGGTAGGCTTCTGAATGGAATCAATAAGTATGTTGACGATAGTGAATGCGTGGTGGTGAGAATAAATGAAAGTCAAAGGTGATTGGTTTAAATATTAATAGCCGGAGTGAGGCAGGGATGTGTAATGTCTCCTTCATTATTCAATTTGTATATGGATGGGGTTATGGAAGAACTAGAGATCAGGGGATAGTGTTAGAATGATGGAGAATGGAAGAGATTGGAGGGTGCGCCCTACTTCTTATATACGGATGATTTGGTTTTGTGTGGCGAATCTGAAGAGTTTGAAAAAATTGGTATAGAGATTTGGAAGGATGTGTAAAAGGAGGGGTTAGCAAGTAAACGTAGATAGAGTAGGTTATGGTTGTGGAATGAGGAGCGTCATGCGGTGTTAGTTTTGTTATGTGAGCAGCTGGAGCAAGTGTGTTCTGAGTTTAATATTTAGCGATATTGTTGTGGATTGATAAGGAACGAGATGATGCAGAGTCTAGTCAGGAAAGGTTTGTGTAATGGCAGGAAGGTGGCTGGTGCAATTAAATAGTTGGTTGATGTAAAGAGACTAAGTCTTGAGTGCGTTAGGGTCTTATATGAGGGTATGTTGTTACCTGTGTTAATGTACGGTAGTGAGACTATGGTCTGTAATAAGAGGTATAGATCTAAAGTACAATGTGTTCAGATGGACATCTTAGGGGTGTGCTAAGTATGAGAAGAATTGATAAAATGAGGTATGAGCGTATTAGAGAGTTGTGTGGTGTGAAAAAAAGGATAAATGAGAGAATAAATGAAAGTACGTTGAGATAGTTTGGTCATGAGGAAGTATAGATGATAGTCGGTTGGTTAAACGGATGTTGTGGTGAGTGTGCTGGGAATCGACCTGCTGGGGACCGAGAAAAAGGATTGAGTTAGTGAAGGAATGCCTGGAGGAGAGAAATGTGAGTTTGGAAGAGGCGAGAAGGAAGGTGCATTAATAGAAGTGAATGACGTGGTTTTGTGAAGGGGTATGGTAATGGCTCACCTGGGCCAAGGGATGAACCCCACATCGACAAGATGTCATAGTCAACATCCGTCGCAGTCCAGTGAAGTTTTAGGGTGAATTTTCTTCCTGCGACGTTCTCACTAAAAGGTATAAAGGGGGCGGTAAGGCTGGGCTTTCTTTTTCGACTTGCGTCATTAATACTATACTTTCTGTTTCGGTGATGTTAAAGCACTTACCCCAATCTAGGCAAGCCAGGCGGTAGGATGGTGGATGATCATATATATAATATATTATAATAATATATATATATATATATATATATATAAATATATTATAAATATATATATATATATATATAATATATATATATATATATATATATTATATATAATAATCATATTAATAATTATAATAGTATATATATATATATATATATTTTTCTTTCCTTTCTTTATCTACCTCTTTTCCCCCCAAGACGACCTGGGGGTAAGGTGCGTGTCATGCTCAAAAGAAAAGCAAGTAGAAGAAATATACAAAATTGAAAGGAAAGCCCGCTACAGCCCCTCAATGTAACATTAATATAGTGAGAACGGTGTCACAGAAGAAAATCCCACCCTAGAGCTTCATGGGAACGCGACGGCGACCTTCACTTGGTAATAATCGTCAAGTAAAGGGTTTCATGCCCTTGGCCAGGTGGGCCACCAACTGTTCCCCATACAAAATACTCTCCATTTCACTCCTATTATGCACCTTTGATTCTCGTCTGCCAACTCACATTATCTCTCTTCAGAAACATTAGTCACCACTCATCCACTTTTCTTGGGTCTCGTCCAGCCGGTCGGTTCAACAGCACTGGCCATAACATCCGCTTAACACGACTTATCATTCATCCTTTCCACATGACCGAAACATCTCACATACTTTCCTTTATTCTCTCATTTACAGCCTTTCTTCACACCAATCAACTCTCTAATAAGCTTTCATTCCTCATTTTATCATTCTTCTCACACCTAGCATGCCCCTAGAGAGATATATATATATTATATAATTATATATACTAATATTATATATATATATATATATAATATATATACTAGTAATATATATTATATATATATACTGAAATATATATATATATAATAATATATTATTATAGATAATTATCTTATATATTATATAATAATATATATATATTAATAATATATAATATATATTTATATTATATATTATATATATTATATATATATGCGAAGAATTGATAAAATGAGGAATGAACTTATGAGAGAGTTGTGGTTGTGAAGAAAGGGGTAATTGAGAGAATAAATGAAAAGTATGTTGAGATGGTTTGGTCATATGAAAGGATGAATGGATAGTCGGTTGGTTAATGCGGATGTATAGTGGGCGAGTGTGTTGGGAACCGACCTGCTGGGAGACCGAAAAGAAAATGGATGAGTCAGTAAACGAATGTTGAAGGAGAGAAATTGAGTTTTGGGTAGAGGCGAGAATGAAAGGTGTAATATGGCAGGGGGATTGGTGAGGGGGGTATGGTTGTGGCCCACCTGGGCCAAGGGATGAACCCTTACACTGACGATATACCATAGTGAGTGCCCATCGCTGTCCCATGAAGCTTTAGGGTGGATTTTCTGACTGCGATGAGTTCTCACTAATTAATGGTACTGAGGGGCGCGGTAAGGCTGGGCTCTTTTCGACTTATGTCCATGTCTTCTATCTGCGTTTCTTTTCCGATGCTCGACACGCACCTTACTCCCATTCTTGGGAAAATATAAGGAAGATAAAGAAAGAAAGAAAGAATATATATATATTAAAGAAAAATAGTGAAAATATATATTTACCCGAGATTCCTCTATAATAATTAGATCTCTGTTTAGCATCTTAGGGAAGTTGGATTCTTCTTCTAACTTTGGTTGACTATTTTTCTGTCCTGTGTCATGAATAACTTAATTACTCAATTGCCAATCCATAAAATTTTCTAAATAAACACCAAAACAAAATATTTAAATCATGCAAAATCCCTTTTGCTAAATAAATGACTGATAGCGGAAATGTAATAAAGAATTAGTTTTGCGTCATAGGCTTACCTACTGTAGTTTCAAAATTTATATTACTGAATTTTTCCACATGAAACTTATTATAATAGTTAATTTCAGCAATTGTTTTTAATCATAAAATAAATGCTGAACAAAAGAAAATATAAGAGAATGGCAGAACTAAATAAAATGACAATTGATTAATAGATACAGCTTAAGAAATTAGACTTTCCCACTAGAAAGCGCATATATATATATATATATATATATATATATATATAAATATAAATAAATTAATATATATATATCTATATTATAGATATATATATATAATTATATATATATATATATATATATATATAGTATAAATATATAATAAATATATATATATATAATAATATATATATAATATATATATAATAGTATATATATATATATATATATAATATATATCTTATATATATACTATAATATATATATTATGATATATATATATAAATATATAAATAAACATTCCTAAAAATATATATATATATATATATATATATATATATGTATCAACAATTAACTACAATATTTGATAAACATTTCTAAGTTTTAAAACCTGTAAGTCCGTAGAGTGCACTCAAAATTGACAATAAAATATGTACTTAAATAAATATTGTAGATAGAGAACCTGCCACTGTAAACTATTTTTTACTAAAGAAATTACCGAAAATAAAAACATTATGATACCATTAATAATAAATAACATGGTCTAAAATTTCCAAAAATAACAATTTATCTACTTATATATATAATAGCCTACCTTTTTCACAAACAACATTTAATGGAACTAAAGTTTCAAGTGACAGTTTTTTCCGAGACTTGACCGGATACAATCGCAGTTCCTCAATTCTCTTTGAGGGAGACCTGAAATTAGATGTATGTCAGATCTCGTTCTGATCCTGCCTGACAAAACATTAAATATGCTACTAAGCTAATGATAAATTTTGTAAACAATTTTTACACATATATCACATATAATAAGAATTAAGTGTATACAAGAACTTTCAGTTTCCATTCTCTTACATGAAATATTTCATTATCTTTATTATTATAACATACCAAGTGGAATAAATAATATATATATCAAACTACCATTAATGTAAAAAGAAAGTTTGAATATTAATTTAAATATGCTCAAATAGCAAGTAACACATTAAATATTTTAGAAATTATGCAAAAATAGCAAATTTATTTGCATAGTTTCATATAGCTATAAATTTCGATCCAGAAATAAAATTTTTATGTAATAGAAAAATAAAAGCTTTTGTTATTAATCAATTACCTTAAGATAAAGTATATGTGCTAATTGCAAATGTTACCCAAGCACATGGACAAATGAAAGCATAGAAAGATTCGCTATTTACTTCTGATATTTAAGCTTATATTAGCTCTTTTTATAGATACATATTTTCAAAAAATTCCTTTCAACATACAAAATGCAATAAAGATACCTTTCTGATTCTTCTTCTTCCCACTCATTATGTCACTTTGCTGAAAAGGTTACCACAAAACGGTGCATTTTTTCCAGTTTTCTTCTTGGTTTGTCGTTTTTTTTTTTTTTTTTTTTTTTTACAGAGATAATCAACCGTCATGCACGGGCAGAGCCATAATACAAGGAGGAGGTGTACTCATTTAACGTCCGAGCAGGACGAAGCCAAGCCCAAGGGGAGAATAGCTCCATTTCCCCCCGACCAGTTGCGAACCTGGACCTCGCTTTTAGGCGAGTGCTCTAACAATTAGCTATCGGGCACTTTTATATAGATAATTAAATTTTATTTAAAAAAAATAAAAAAATACAATATACATAATTACATATACATAACCAAATAAATTATACAACATGCACAAGCTTATATTATACATATATAATACAAATATAAATATCACTATTATTATTAATATTATCACTACATATACTATCACTACCAATCAAGATGCATATATCTATTATTATTATTCTTATTATTTTTATATTATTATTATTTATTATTGATTATTATTATATTATTTTATTATTATTAGTATTATTATTAATATTATATTTTATTATTATTGATTATGATATCACTATTATTATTATTAATTTCACACAATTTAACTATAATTATATTTTCGACTTCACCATTTTCGACTTCACTATTTTTATAATATAATTATTATTTTTTTGATTTATTATTTATTAAAAAAAGAAACCATTGGGGAAGTCTCCTGCTCCTGGTAACTGCAAAGATGAGGACCTCTTCTTTGGCAGATCAAGAGGCGGTCGAAATCAATAAGAAGACGTAGTTAAGCAGAAATTCCTTCCTATCTAATGGCAAATGACTAAAGAAATTCAAATTTCAAAAGAAGCAGATATCGAAAGTTATGCCACTCCATAATCATTATTATTTTATTAATTAAAATATTTACTTATTATATATAGATCTAAAAGATGAATTTTAAAAATCTTAAAAATTTAAATTTTTTTTTCATTTTGAAAAATTTTAAACTCCTTTACTGGCATTTTGATCTGTGTCCAATAAAACCAAACCATGGTTAAAACCCGGCCAATGTGTGAGGGGCAGAATGGATAGTAGAGCTCTCATTAGTTGCTTCTCTCCTTACACTTGTTGTCCCTTCTCTTCTAATTTCTTCTCTTTCCTTCTGATCTTAATCCAACTTGCTCTCTCTCTCTAGGTTATTTCCAAAGTTTTAAAATTTATCAATTGCGGTATTCTTTAACGTTCTGTTCTATCTCATCCTTTTTCTGCATTTCATTAATGGAACTTAATCATCTATTCACTCATATCTGTGGCTCCACCCATTACAATTCATTTAAAAAGAATTACAGTCAATCGCAAATAGCTGAAAACGGGAGAGTGGCTATGCGCAATTGACCTATAACCATTACTGTATTTCAATTTGGACTAAGAAAATATGTTTCTATTCTATGCCTCAAAAAAACAGTTTCTTCATCAATCTACTTGACATCAAATTTCCAACCAACTACACCATAAAACTTTTTCTTATGCTCTTTATTGGAAGGATTATAATTTCTCTCACTAAACAGGGTTCTAAAAGAATAAATAGCATTGGTGTTTAGATGTGCCCTCAGTATTTCTCATACCATCTTAGTTGTTGTTTCTGCCCTTGTATGAAGTATACATAACGTATCTGGAGTGGTTCCACCAACGCAGGTCTTCTTGAAAGGGTGAAGTCTAAAAAAAAAAATTTTTCTCTATCAACTCTCCACTCCCACTCCCGTCGATTCTTGGCCATCGAATCGATTTGTTGCCCTGACTCTCCTTATAATATCGCTATTACAAGGGACATTACTCTTCTGAACTCTCAAGTCGAAGCATACCTCTTCCCCTGAGAAGAGCTTATGTGACTCATCTTTCAACAGTCTCATCCTCTCTCTCTGATCTCAGATTTAACTAAGCTAATTTTCATATATATTCCTACTGGTATTGTCAAAAACCCTCTTCCTATCTTACACTTAACTTCCCTATTTTGTTGACGCACACTTTCAAAAACTCTGTATTGGGACATGCTGACCTTTGATCCAGATCAGGAAATTGTTCTCCCAGATACTGGTGGGTTTTATGCAAGTTTATCATTTTCCCACAATATATATATAATATATATATATATATATGATCTATAATTAGATAGTATATATATATATAATATATATATAATGTTTCTTCGCTATATTATATATATATATATATATATAAATATAAATAATATATTAATATATATATATATAATATATACTTATGGTCTGGAATAAGAAGTATAGATCTAAAGTTCAATGTGTTCGATGGACAATCTAGGGGTCATGCGAGGTTGTGAAAAAAGAAATTAATAAAGTGAGAATGCAACGTATTAGAGTGTTGTGTGGTGTTGAAGCAGAGGGGGTAATTGAAGAGAATAATATGGATAAGTATGTTTTAGATGGATTTGTCATGTGGCAAAGGATGAATGAGTAGCCGGTTGGTTAAAGCAGATGTATAGTGGAGGTGTGTTGGAACCGACCGGCTGGGAGAGCCCCCGAATAGGAAGTGCGATTGAGATCGGTGACGAATGTCTGAAGTGAGAGAAATGTGAGTTTGGGCAGAGGCCGAGAATAAAGGTGGCATTGATAGGAGAGAAGCAGCGGGGTTTTTGGTAGGCGGGCATGGTTGTGGCCACTGGGCCAGGGGATGAACGCCTTACATTGACTGGATTTACCAGTATGTGGAGGGTCCGTCGCGGGTCACTGATCGCTCTAAGGGTGGATTTTCTCTCTGTGCGAGCTCTCACTAATTAATTGGTACAGAGGGGAGGCGGTAAGGCTGGGCTTATCCTTGATTCGACGTTTGTCATGTGTCTCTGCTACTGCTTTTTCTTTTCCAGGATGCTTGGTAACAGCGACCATTACCAATTGGGCAAGAGGCAGGTGAAGAAAGAAAGATAAGATATATTATATATATATATATATATATATATATATATATATATATATATAATAATATATAAAACTATTTTTTTATATTGTTTTTCTATATATTATATATATATTAATATATATTTTATAAATTATGAGAGACTTATATAATATTTATAATTATAGTATATATTATATATATAATGGAGATCACCATCCTTAGTATCAGGTGGCTCCATTATGAATTATTTATTCTTGTTTTGTTGGGCTATGTTTCATTACCTCTTTGATTCATCCCTAGTGGATGGATATACATTTTAGTACATTAAATGTTATAGTTTATTTTTTATCTCATTTTATTATATACCTCTAGCTTATTTCCCTTGTTGTGTTATTGAATGGATTAACCAAAATTGTCTATTTTTATAGGAATCTCTGAAGTTTATTTTTATAATTATTTATCTGTATGTTATATACCTTAATTGTCGCCATCTCAAAATATTTGGATGAGCGACCGTTGTGAAATACCTCTCAGACAAGTAAGCCATGTATATTCATTCATATAACATATTGTTCTTTATAATTCTGTAATGAAATATATGTTATAATGAGTAAATGATTTATATGCAGTACATCCTTATAAATCATTAATGACCATATAAGGATTATTGCTGCAGATATCGTTATCAAGGCATTGGACTAGTCCCGAAGACATTATATCACAAGTAGCCCTATCAGATAACCCTATTGATGTTGCTAGGGTAAGTTTATCTATCAATGTATCAGCATTAAAATACTTTATAAAGGAAAGAGAAACTCAAAGATTCTCTCTTTCAGGTTCTAATCCAGGGATTAAACTCAAGTGTACATTCTAATTTAGGGTGCTAATCAGTGTGCTAATCCAGAGATTAGAAACAAACAACCCATACCAAATTCTGACGCAGACTTCGGATCGTCCAAATCTCGCCATAAGTATAAGAATTATCACAGAGAATACTCCGAATATAACAACCAGAATAGTTGAGTAATAAAGTACCATACTTCATTTTTACTGGCATCTTTCTTTACACTGAACCAATATATAATCCATCCTATTCATTCTAGTATACTTTCTGATCTCTTAGTTTCTTATTACGAAACCATAACCAAAACCTGATCCAACTTTTACAGTCATTGTTGACTTATTTATTATATTCAGGAAATTAATTCCAATCTCACTGAAATTGGTGAAACACTGTTTAAACTTTTCTCGATTTATCTCAGAAGGTTACATTAACCTATAATAATATTACTACCTTAGTTGTAGTATATCTCCTTTTTTCTTATTAAATTATAATCTTTTAGTTGTTTATCTCCTCCCCTTCTATTTATTTATAAATGGGTTCATGTTGAAATTCCACCAATACATTATGCAATATATACGATACAAAGAGACATTGATATAGACAGCATTTGGTCTCAACAACTACCCCCGTCAGCGGAAGATGATGTTCTAACTATTGGAGTTACAGTCTTCGTATTAATCTCCGTCGCCGTTTCAGTAGCTGTCGTTGAAAAGGAATCCAAGGTAATTATTCTTCAAGTTCCTATTCTATTATAATATACTTTTATTATATGTCAAGGGCTTAATTTAGTGATCTCTAATTTATTATTCTTGCAATCGCTGCCAAAAAGTTCCCTCCCACCTAATCGTCTTGAGAGCTTCCCACACAATTACATTTTTCAATTTCCACTCCACTTTTATATATATATATATATATATATATATATATATATATTATTATATCATATATATAATATATATATATATATTATAGATATTATATATATATATAATATAATATAGTCAATGTACAGGACCCACTATGGCTCACAAAGAAGAGCGGCCACAATGGGTTGAATAATCAACACCATGAGTATGTTCTGGCATATAGCTATATATTTTAAATGTCAAGGAAAATTTGAATGGTGAAATGGAAATAAATATTCAGTCAAAAACAAATAAATAACTGAATAAAATTATATCCTTACATTATTATAAATAGTCCTAATATTACATAACAAAATCATATGTTGTAAAGAATATTCACTTCTTGAAGATACAAGAAAATAGAGTTACGCTAAAGTGGGAAGATTCAGATAAGATATGGAAATCT
Source organism: Trachelipus rathkii (assembly GCA_015478945.1). Taxonomy (NCBI): domain Eukaryota; kingdom Metazoa; phylum Arthropoda; class Malacostraca; order Isopoda; family Trachelipodidae; genus Trachelipus; species Trachelipus rathkii. The sequence goes on from JABUQX010020219.1 coordinate 11,180, forward strand.
TTTAGAAGGTGTTTAATTAGGACATAAATAATAAAATGACATTTAAGCAAATGTTATTTATCATTAGGATGAAGAAACAAACATTTGCTTGGACGAAGTAATTTAAAGATTAGGGAAACTATTACACAAACTATATATTAATTATGTTTATATTTGATCCCTTTCTGGGAAAGGAAATCCCAAGTAACAAATTTATATTTATGTATTGATTTAACACCATATTTAAAGAAACGACAATTTTTAAGAATCTTTTGTTAAACATCTGGAATGTAAGGGTTTATTTAATTACTGAGAAAAGTGGGGGATTCCTCTTTGGAAGTAAGAGTTGCTTGTGTTTGAACCTGTTTAAGTGGTGATAATCCTAACAAAGTGTATACATGGGTATGTGAGCGCCTTTCATGCTTGTGTGTGTGTTGCACGTTTTCTCATAGTTGGGAACTTGTTTCAGTAATGCATATTAAGACTATTTTCCTTGCATGTTCAATACATTCTGCAAAAGTATTAGCTTAACCCTTCAACGAAAAAAACATACTAAATAAATCCTTCATAAAAAAGATCAAATTCTGCAAAACATCTGAAGAAGGACTTCATTAAGAACGTAAGTGTCTCATCTATGCTTGGATATTAAATCAATATTAATATATAGTAGATATATATATATATAATATATATATAAAATATGTGTATAATATATATATATATATATATATAATATATATTAATATATATATTATATATATATAATATATATATATATATATATATATATATATATATAAAGTTGATTTGGTAGCCCCCACTCGTCTCCTACGAGAAGCAGGCGATCCCGAGATATTGTGAAACCACAGCAGATCGGGCCCAGAGATCCGTCGGAACGATTGTATCGAAGTTGCGTCTGATGTTCACCAAGTCCGAGCAGTTAAGCTGGTGTTCTGTGTAATTTGTCTGGGAGGACATCAGTTGACAGTGGGGAGGGACACGTTATGAGTTTTAAATTTATATTCCTGAAGGGAGGGGGGATGATACCCAGAGGGGAGACGGGGGCAGCATTACTTTGGATTGGTAGTTCAAAGTTTGTTCAGGAGATTGTATCGGGTGGACGCGATTGGAATACAGTATATATTTGGGCATGCGGAGATCCCTCCGAGTTAATTGGTCATGGATGTTTTTGATAACATGAGTGTCTGGAGGAGGGGAGGAAGCGAGTTTTGTTTATGTTGAGACTAGTATAATGCTGGTGTGGTTTACCCACTAACAAAGAGGTTATCAGCTAGTCGAATTTTATTAAAATAAAGAAATCACTAATATAAAACATTATCTT
>JABUQX010020219.1:15000-41656 GCA_015478945.1 Trachelipus rathkii
TTTCAACTACTTTTACATCGCTACTCTAGTAAAGTAAATGCAATGTAATGGTGTGTTATTATGTATTAAGCTCATCCTCTTTGAAAATATTAATTTTTCCTTATTATATATATATATATATATAACTATATATATATAATATATATATATATATATATATATATAAATATATATATAATAGTATATATATAACTATATATATATATATATATATATATATATATATATTATATATATATATATATATATCAGCAACATCTGGATTTAAACGATTTTAATTGAATATTTGTTCAAATTGATTTTCTTGAGATGTTGTGTAGTGTAGTGGGTAGGAGTATCACTATTATTATTATTATTATTATTATTTTATTTTATTTTTATGTTTCCGGCCACCCTAACGGGCATAGCCCTAATCTAGGAGGAGGCCACATTAGGACTGATGCTGTCAGTAGACAAATGATATGGGTTTTGCTAGACTTTCAATATATATATATAATATATATATATATATACTATATATATATATAGATTATATATATATATATAATATATATATTCATAATATATATATATATATTTTTTTACGGTTATCACCAACCGCTCACGGGCAAAGCCCTATTCAAGGAGGGATGTAGTACTCTCAAAAGTTCACTAACAACAAATTACCGCAGATGAGCACAGACGCGGGGCTTAAAGTGAGGGAGATTAAATGGAGTAGGAAACACAGAAGATGGAAGAGAATTCCACAGAAACAGATGGTGGCAGGAAAAGAAGAGCACGCAGAGAACATCTGGAGTTGCTGAATATCAACACCAAAATTCATGTGCCGACACAGCACCCCTGTGCTACGAGGGCGTCTTAAAGGTGGTGGCACGCTGAGTGAAAAGTTTCCACGGAGCACTTGCGCTACGTACCTATAGAAAAAGAGGATAAAAGCACCAACATTCGCCCCGCAAAGAGTAGAGGTCAAGTTGAACTTAGAAAGACAGACAGTGATAAGTCTTTTTGCCTTTGACTCGACCCTATCCAAAAGCCGGGAGAAAACCAGAGCCCCACCCAGATATGAGAGCAGTACTCCATTCAAGGGCGGATGAGGCCCTTGTATAAATGGAGTAACTGTGAAGAGGAAAAAAGTCTCGCAGTCTAAACAGAACTCAGTTTCTTTGAGGCCTTAGCAACTTGTGATGTGTGAGGTTTCCAAGACATTTTTTTTGTTTTATTTAAGCCAAGGATGTTTATATTTCAACAGGAGAGGACGAGAGAAACGAAAGAGATAGGAGAATTAGAAGGTGTCTTAGAGAGGGAGATTTGTAGACGTTGAGTTTCTAAAGAATTGAATTTCACAAAGCTGAGACGACCCCACTGGAAATTCTATTCCAGATCAGCGAGAATTAGAATCGGAAAAATTAGACAGAGCCATTCTAGAAGTAAAGAAGGAGCAGAATTTGAATGAGTTGAAGAATGAGGGTCGAGTCATCGGCATATGAGTGAATAGAGTTAAAGGTGGGTGTAAAGATCATTAATGAAAAAGTAGGAATAAAGTAGGAATATAGACAGAACCCTGAGGAACACCAAGAAGACAGAAGAAGAAGAAGAAGCTCGTAACGTCAACAACAGAAGATATGGAATGATTTCAATGAAAGTTAGACATGAATAAGCAAAGAGAAGAGCAACCCAAAGGAGGGGAGCTTTGGAGAGCAGTGACGCGTTGCATACTCGGTCAAATGCTTTGGATATTGTCAAGCGCCACCACACAAGTCTCCCGTAGTTCCTAAGGGGGAAAAACCATAAATCAGTAAGATAGGAAGTTATATCGCCAGTACGACCTCGAGCGCGAAAGCCTACTGGCGATCGAGAAGTGAATGAGATTCAGAATATCTTAAGGAATGAGAGTTTTTTGAAAAGAGAAAAAAGGGGGGGTTTTTCCCCAAAAAAAAAAGGAATCTTTTAGATAGGGTGGGAAAATAAAGTTTTTTAAAGAGCATGGGCGGAAAGTTAGAAGGATTCAGAGCGGCTTTCCTTTTTTCGGAATAGGTTGGGAATGTTGCGTGCTTCCAACACTGAGGGAAAGTGCTAGTAGTGAGACATAGAGAATATAGTTGAACGAGGCGGGGTGATAAGCACGGAAGCACACTCCTCAAAACTCGGGAGGAATGCCATCCGGGCACCCGCCTTCTACGTTCGTAGATTCAGAGCCCATGCACCCGAACGAATGTAATCACAGGCAAAGGCATAGGACACCGGAGAGGAGAAGAAGGAGGAGGAGAAGTGCCAGAATCGTCCAGGGTTGAGATAAGGAAAATAGGAGCCGAAGAGATTGGCCTTCAGTTGGAGTAGAATTAGCAAACAGAACCATCAGAAGCGAATAAGAGAGGAAAGGGGGACAGATTTACCAAGAAGTGTTAGAGATGTTTTTGCAAGAAGCCAGAAATATTTGTCAGTAGGAACCAAGGAGGTTAGCGCACCTTTGTTTGATGAAAGCCCGCTTTGCTCGTTCGGAAGAGTATCCTGCAACGATTTCTAGCAGAATGAAAATTAGCAAGAGTGATAGGAGAACCGAGAATTTTTCCACAAACCGATACCGCACTGTCTCTAGCCTGGAGTGGCCAGAGAACAAGCACGATCGAACCATGGCTTATGAGGAGAGAAAGATTTTAGTCGAAGAAGGAATAAAACTGCTCATCCCATCAAACGATTACAGCTCCCACCTTCCCATCAACGATTTACAGCTCCCACCTTGATCGGCAGAAAGTATGAAGCGTCACCAGAGACAAAGCAGTCACTCCATTATATGTTATCGTAGAAGCAACGCAAGCCCCCCAATCGGCCCGATTCAAAGTGCCAGAAAAACGCATAGGGCAGGATGAGGCTGTTGGAGGAGAAGTATTATAATTAAAGAAATATAGGGTTGTGGTCAGATTTACCAATAGGATCAAAGGTGGCGTGTTTATGAGAGAAGTACTGGTATTGAAACATAGGTTCATGTGTTCAAGAATTGGTTTGGAGACGATTCGAATGTGGTGGTTTCTTTAATTAGTTGTCCAGACGTTGAGAATGCTTAAATATTCGCCTCCTCCCCACCTAAAATCAGTATGGAGAGCAACCATTCAGTGTTGTTTGTGTACATTGAAATCCCCTAAAGAGAGGACCTCAGTATTTGGATTTGAGAAATGTAACAGTCTCGTTTGAGAAGTAGTAAGGTATTCAAAGAAAGAGTGAAAATCTGTTCTTGTTAGTGAGACAGCTAGCAGAAGCACAAGATATTGTAGAGAAGGAGAAAGATTTTGAAGCACAGAATCTGTAAGTGAAATTAAACAATTTGAACGTGTACTTGTGTCTATGTACTGAATAGATTATTTTTCTGTATTATATATATATATATATATATATAATATAATATAAATACTATATACATACATATATATATATATTATATATATATATATATATAAGATAGCGCATTATATATATAGTATATATATATATATATATATAATATATATATATATTATATATATATATATATATATATATATATATATATTCTCTCTTATGCATGTTCTATATACAATTGCATGGCAAAGTTAAACGTGCATGACAGTGCATCTCTGGTTATTGATGAATGTCTTATATATTGGAGAAAAGCCCGTATACCAACACAGGGCCGTTCGGACTGTATTAAAAAGTGCAAAAGTTTATACGAAAAACTACGTGGAAAAATTTGTTAAACACAAAAAAGTGATTTATGCAGAAAAAGAGATATAGCTCATGAAAACGCACTGAATATGATACAAATAGAAGACAGGAAATTTATAATTGCGCAAAGAGAAAAGGCAGTATGTTGGGAGTCGACAAGAAGCTTGCTGCCGTTGAACAGCGTAAAGCTGAAAGAGTAACAAAGGAATTGGAAAGAAAACGAAAACATTTAAGCATTCAAAAATCAGGTTAGTAAGTACTATATCAAGTGGTAATGATTTTACTATATTTCCTTGTTTTATTTTGATGCCATTTTTTATTATTTATTGAAGCTGTTTAAGATGTTTGAAATTTATAATCTGTCTTCTTCCTCATCGGACGATTATGAGTCGGCAGAAACGCAAATAGAAATTTTGAAATCCCTGTTCCTCTCATTTCGATAGACGAATTGAAACAATGTAAATCCTCTTAAAGAGCTAGAAAAGAGATTCTAACAACTTGACTCTCAGTAGCCTTAGATAAGTGCAAGGTAAGTACTATATTAGTTCACATATTAAGAGCTTGTGTTGAAGCAGTTAATATAAATATTATTTATTATTTTGTATTATTTTGCCAAGAAACAGCATTGGTGGTTAAATCTAAATTAGAGGGCTTGAATTTCAAATTCGTATCTATCCCACTGGGATTCAAAACTGCTTCCAGATATTACTGGATGTACATCAGTCGACTGACTTCCAGTGATGGCTACAGGTCCCAACACAACAACTTTTAGTTCCTGAACAGGGAAAGATGAAGAGGTTAAGAAGACAGTAAATGACAATGTGAATGATATTTTGCTCTATGCAAAAAATAAAATAAAAGAACTACCCCCTCAGGATGACTACCTGGAATTTTTAGAGTTGATAATTTTTCTTTGGGATATTCCATAGAGAGGTATACATTTTCGAAGACCTGGAGCATTTCATTTAGCCAGATGAACGGCAAAAGCAATATATTGCTTGAAAATTTATTTATTCCAGCAGCAGTTCCATTTAACATCGACAGAGGAGAAATCGCTTAGACGAATTTGTTGCTTTATATTAAAATGTTATATGAAAGCATGGTTTTCTGCTACAAACGCAATTGAGGCTCCAGTAAACGATATCAATTTCCTTAAAGAGCTTGTTAAATACAAGAATAATGACAAAGTTGTAGCAGAGCAGGCTATTCATAAGTTTATTAACCATTTATGGTATTTAAATGAGGAATGCGTAGCTTTCTCCATATTTGATGAAAGAATAAGTAACGAAATAAGAAGGAAGATGGCCAAGAAATTATTACAGAAAGATATATTGTCACAAGCTCCCACAATATATGAAACAGAAGAAACAGAAGGCGAAAAGAGAAATAAGCTTTTTATCATAGTGGATGAACTGGAAAATGTCCTAAGCAAAAATCTCCCTTTAGATTTATTTGGCAATAGATCTCAAATTATGTTCACACGATTTCATATTTCCAAAGATTTCTTAGAAACTGATCCTACTCAGTGGAAAACCCAAGAAAGTTACAAGAAAGGAAGAGAAATTATTGCTTCGCTGAAAGTGGTAAACGACACTGTAGAACGAGGAGTAAAGTTAATGGAAGAATTCGACAAGCGGTTTACCGTCAATGAAGAACAAAAACAATATGTTTTGCAGGTATAAGATCTAAAACTTCAATAAGCTCGTAATTATTTTAACATAATAAATCATTTAAAAACCTATTGGCAAATACGTTTTATTGTTTTAGATTCAAAGTAACTAATTTTTTTTTATTTTAACATTTCAGGTGGTGAGCAGTTACCGAAAGACATATCCAGGAATAACTCGCGAAACAATGAGCAAACCTTATTTGTAGTTTACATATAATTTAGTTATTTGATTTTTTAGTTTAAAATTATGAAACCATACTTTTCTCAAATTGTTTTTCCTTACTTTATCCTAATCACATAAATATGTAAAATGTAACCTTATTTCGACAAGGGTTAACATTATCCGATAGTACTAGAACTTTAACTAAGTACGTTTTGACAACGTATTGGATCAATTGTAATGGGTCTGCAATCTATTTTTTCAAAATAACAATTCCCTTTCATGAATACAGGACAGACCCCCCCTGCCCTTTAAATCTAATTAGTAAATTTAGATAAAAAATATATTACTATATATATATATATATATAATTATATATATATATATATAATAATTATATATATATATTTACTATATAAATATATATATTATATATATATATATTATATATTATATATATATATATATTATATAATATTATAATATATATATATATATATATATATATATATTATATATATATATATATAATATATATAATATTATATCGTATGAACACCCTAATTACAATAACTACGTTGCCAACTTGCAATTCTTAAAACATTAAAACAATAAAAATGGGACAAAAATTCTAGAGGCCTTTCTGTGCATTAGCACTTATCAACAAAACAAACAACTACGAACTAAAAGTTAAAAATTGATTGAAGACCATAGCAAAGCCATCAGTGAAAAAATACTTAAGTGGTTGTAAACTTTACCTCTGTTATCGCGAGAGAAGCGCATTTTATCACTCTTTTAAGATGATGTGCAATAAAACAGCTCCAACCTCCATTTCCCCCCTCTAAAACGTTAAATATATTGATTTTTTAGACTCTTTAATTAAAACTCTTTCAAAAGTTTAATTTTTGAACTCTTTTTACTACATTTAGGAAAGGACGAGATTTATAGCATTGGAGAAAGTGGTCAAATCTACTTCTATGCTTCACGAGTGCAGAATTCAAATTATCAGTCCTCAAATCATAGCGATGTTGATAAATACGTCTGTCAATATCAATTGACTCACCAAAATATAGAGAAGGATAAGAATTATACTTTATAGTAATAAACTTCCATACAACGGGCCGAGCGAAATACAGAATAAAACAGAGTTTGCAAAAAAACAGTGTTTTCTTAAGTACGCATATAATTTAGTAATATTTTTAACAGGTCTGACATCAGGAGGAAGACAACTACCATTTTCAAACAAAGAAGACGCATGTCAATTCTTATGTGAATTGGTTCTCTGAACATTCTGTTAATATGAAGTTAAATATTGTGTTTTGCATTCGCTTTGAGCCTATAGCTCTGTAGTTCGAAGAAATTAGATACTGAAAACAATTTTTATATTTTTAGTATAAAATTCAAGCTTATGCAAAACTAATAAGAGCGTTTAACTACTCAAGTAAATCTGTAAAAAGTCGAAATAAGTTGTAAATTACTATTACTTTAATATTTCACTAACGCCTTTATATTCTCTACCATATAATAGAAGTGTTATATTTAATATTAATAATATACTAATATATATATATTATTATATCTATATAATATATTATATATGTATATTATATTAATATATAATAAATATATATAAATATATATCATATATATATATTAAATATATATATATATATATATATTTAATTAATATATAAGTATTTTATTATAATATATATAATTATATATAATATATATTTATATTAATATATATTCTATATATATATATTTATCTAATATAAAATATAATTATCTAATTATATTTAATAAATATATATATTATAATTATTATTTTCTAATCAGAATTATATTTTTCGCAATAGAATTTAAATCATATATAATATCTATATATATTTATATATATGAATTATATTAATATATAATATTTATATTAATTAATAATAATATATATTATTATATATATATTAGTATATCATTTATATAATATATATATAATATATATATAATATATATATTATATATATATATATGTTCTATATATATATATATATATATATCCCATTCTATAGCTATTATATAATAATATATATATATATAATATATATTAAATTATATATTTTTATCTAATATAATATATTATTATATATATAATATATATATTATATATATTAATATATATAATATATTATTCTATATTAATAGATTTAAAGGTTCTTTAAAAGCATAAGGTATACTGGTATAAATACTGGATAGTTAGGTTATAGATACGTTTGGTCAGTATGACTGATGTTGCGCTTTTGAACCTAGATATATATATATAATACTGACATCATATATATATATATTCCATGTATTTATATCACTGACGGAAAGTTGTATAGTAAGGGTATATTGGGGTATATAAATAAACTAATAACCTCAATTACTTCCATGTAAGTTAGTCTATAAAGGATTCGTAAGATACTACAACTATTGTATTATTTAGCTGTATTAATTAGATTTTATAATTTTGGATAATAGTGTCTATTTACAATATTGTTTAATTATTATTCAATAATAGTCATTATATAGCCATTTGTATCTCAATTATCTATAGCTATTTACTATGTATATATATAGTTATATCTAGTCTCTGATGTTTAAATCCATATGGATTCTATATACGATGGCCTTATTTAGTTTATATTCAAGAACTACTAGTTAGTATTAATTAAACTTTTTGACATTTCCCGAATTAATTAGTAAAATATTTTAGTTGATTCATTTAACTGCATTGATTAGTAGTAGCCTTTGGACTTTTATAAATCTCTTTATTTAATATTCGTCCTATTATATTCTTATCTGACAGAATATAAGAGTATAGGAGGTTCTTCTTGTGTATATTTCTTTATTATTCTTAGTCCTTTATATTATTGTTCTGTTTTGTAGTTCGATGTTTATAATAAACCAGAAGAAACTATATATTTTTAAACTTTTATTCTTTTATATTTTACTTGTATATTATTGTTTAAAACTTTTCTGTTTTGTTATATGCTAAAATTGTTCATTGTTCATACTATCATAGTGGTTTATAAATCGTTCATACAAATTTTGCTCCTTAGTCTACTAATTACAAACAATCACACGACACTTAGCTTTTCCCTCTAATACAGTGTTTTAACATTTTACCGACACTTTACCTATTCCCGTATTCGTCAGCAACTCACTCCTAATCCATTTCTGTGAATCTATTTAGACACGAGGTTGATATTGAATTGAGTGTGATACTAGGATATAGATCAATTGGGGATGTTTGTAGTTGCTATTGGTGAATGCTGTCATATCTATTTATTAAAATTTCGAATAAATTTTAACAGTAACTCTATTTTACCATATGTAGTAAGATCCAGTAAAATGAATCACTCGTCCGTCCTGATCTACCGGTCACCACCCTCCTTCCCATCCGGATCTATTGGACTGGGCTTTCCATAATTATGATTCAAAGATAACCTTGCTTTGAATCGTTGTATTTATATTCCTACTTCTTTATTATATATCATAAGCTATACTACTTACTCCTAATATCTTATATCTTTACACATGTTGGATTATATAGTATTTTGACGCCTATTATACTCCTAACTATATACAAGATAGACTCTACTATTAATAATAACCAACTTCGCTATCTGGTAAAATCGCATCCAGGGGTTCTTCTTGATGTGTTTATTGATAGGTCTCCAAACCTTCTTTTTTCTTGAATAGCGGACGATTCTTTATAAAGTTTTTTCTTTACTATAGTCTTATTATTATCTTCTCGTATATATATATATTAGGTTGATGCATGTAAAAGCTTGCTGTCTTTATATTTATTTAATAATTTCATTTTCGGTAGTTGATCATATATATATATATATATATACCTCCCCATAATAAAATCATACAAGTAGTTCTTGTAACGTTCTTTAATTGTCTACTATATTCACATATCCGATTAATCGATACTGGAAACTGCGGTGACTTATAAAAACACCTATCGGATTATTCGAATCATTAATCCTCTGCTACTCTCCATTCACATTAATGTCACTCGTCATCAGAAAGACTAAACGTAGGAGACTCTAGATTCGTACATTTTGACACGAATTCTAACTATATGACTAACGTTTTCACAATTATCTTTTACTGCGTGCAGTTATTACCTTAATATATATATTATATATAATAGTATATATATATATAATATATATATATAATTATTAATATACACCTACTATTTATCACTGATATAATGTATGAACAAATTTAACCTGATTTCACGATAAGTTCTTGCTGGGTTTTATGTTGTGAATTTTTTTGCATCTTCTGTTTTTTTTCTTTTTGTCCACGGTTTTGTTTCGTCGGTTTTTTGCCGGTAATTGTGCCAAGGGCATCGGTCATAAGATGGCAAGATTTGCACGGCGCTTGAGGGCCTTTACGAGTCACTAAGGCTTAACATTTCGTGCTTGCCATAATTAACCTCTGCGATCGTGGAATACCCACCTTCTCTAACTGAATTATTTCGGCTCACAACCATTTTTTGTCTCCTTTCTGCCCGCACTTCACGATTGGTTAGTGTAATTCATTTTCCCCCCCTAACTCGTCTTTAACCCCATTCCCTATGTCCAGGCTATAAACTTATTTCATAATTTCCGTCTAAAGGTGGAGTATGTTGTCCGCTCATCGCTTAAGCATAATCACTCCCTTGTAACCTGACGTCTCTTCTGAGACAGGTCTCGATGAGTTCTCCTAACTTGAGTTCTGCCGGCTCTACAAGGCTTCATCCTTCTATCTACAAAATCTTTGTGCTTCTGCGTACTGTTCCTCCTCTAAAGAATCAGTATTCTGGGGGTCACCACGCCCCTTTTGTTGAAGTCAGCCGTTAGCCTTAACTTTCTCACAGAAGACTGTTACATTCTTCTCATTCACACCCATACTGATGTGTTCTTACCTATTTAGGGATCCTCCTCATATGTACATGCTATATACACGGTGAATGGGTTGGGGTTCTCTAATCTCTATCAAATTGGATCATGCAGGTGGGGACGAGAGGCCGAAGGTCATTGTAGAAGCATTCGCAGACGATCTGGATTGCAGATAATCTAAAGAACCCCCACACACATTCCGGCGGATCGTCCCCAACCAATTCTTGAACACACTTGACACATTCATGTTTCACCACTAGTCTTCTCTCTATAAATATGCCACATTTTCTACTTTTTCCTATTGGTAAAAACTCTGACCACAACCTTATTATCTCTTAATTTTAATACTTCTGCTCCACAGCTCCATCTGAGCTATCTCACTCTTTTTTATTCTGGCCGGGTGGTTGTTACTTCGGCGCCGATGGGGGCCTGCGTTTGCGCTTCTACGCTTAGACTATACTGGCCATACATAATTTGTGTTATCCGACGTGCTTCGTTGTCTCTGGGATTTAAGCCCTTCACTTGGCTCGCGCTGGGAATAGGTGAAGGAGCTGTAATCGATGTATTGGATTGGGCGATGAGTTCATGTGTGTTCTTAGTTCGCTTATCTCTTTCGACTAAATCTTTCCTCCTTCGCTCATATCCCATCCATACACGGTTCGTCGTGCTGTTGTTACTCTCTTGGACATCACTCCTATGTGCTCAGATAGTGTACCGTACGGGAGTGGAAACCAAAAATTCTCGTTCTCCTATCACTCTTGGCTAATTCTTCATTTCTGCTAGACAATCGTTGCAAGGGATACTTCTGACGAGGCAAAGCGGGCTTTTCATCTATATACGAAAGTTGTCTGTCGCTAACGGGCTTCCTTTTGGTCGCTCACCTGTGTGACAACACTCTTTGCATTTGGCCTCCATTAGCCAAACACGATATACTAACACTTCGGTAGTAAAGGCTGTCTCTTTCTTCCTTTTTCACTCTGCTTTTCTGTAGAGTTTCGTTAAGGTCTAGTCTTAATGTCTCCAACGAAAAGCCAATCCGCTCTCCTATGCGGCCTCCCCTACTTTCTCTCGATCTCTTTGCTTTTGATTTTCTTGATATCTCTCGTGCGCATTCCTCCTCCTCTTCATTCTCCTCCCAGGTGTCCTATGCCTTCCCCCTTGTGCTGTCGATTACCATAACATGTCGCACTCGGGTGAACACTGGGCTCCCTCGAGAACTAGGGGTACGGGAACGGGTTACCGGCCCAAAGGCCGGTGTGTGCTCTCCGGTTTCAACCAGGTGGCTATTTTCCCCTACCGAACTTCCTCATGTAGGGGACGGTCGCCGTGCCATTTCCGTGCTAATCCCCGCCTCGTTGCAAACTATATGCCCTCTTAATCTTACTCAATTACTGAGCACATTTTCCCTCAGTGATTTGGTAATATGTTTTCTCACGTCACCCATGTCGCAATGACTCCTCATTCGCTACTTCCGAAACAATACAGGAAGGCGCTGCTGATCCCTTCTAGGATCTTATCGGATCTTACTTCGCTCTTCATCTCTGTTATTTCTAAGCTGTGCTAAGATTTCTTCTGTAAAACTCTTCTCTCACTCTCACATTTCTTTAGACTAAATGGTCGTGGACATCCATCATTTTTTCACTCTTATGCTTATCGCCTGATCCGCCAGTACGAAAGGACTTTCCGGTCGCCGGCTTGCCGGTCGCTCATCTTGCCCGACTACTACCTGGTTCAATTCCTATTCATTCTACTCTTTAGACATTGGGTTATGTGCTTTTCGAACGCTCTTTTACGGCAACCCCCCGGGGAGACTTTTGCTGTGATGCTGCTATGGGGACTATATTCCACCCACAATCGCCTCAGGATCATTGACTGCCCGGGGTCAGTACTGGTCATACGTTCGGCACTATGCTCGCTACCACAGAATCTCCACTCCTGGGTGGATTTCCTTTCCTTCTTCTATTGCTTATCTTATGCTCTAGACTTAATTAGGCTTTCAAGGATATCGAACATCAATTCTTGGCTCGCTTTGTGCTGCCGGGAAAATGCGTTTACCTTTCTCTTTTCTTCTCCTGTTTCTTCTGTCTAAGGAAGTTTGGTGTTCCTCAGGTGTTCCTGTCTTATTCTCCTACTCATCTCAATCTTCATCTAGTTTCTTATATTTGGAGGTGATGGTTTCTCACGGTCTGTCTATCTTCTCTAACTCTATTCAACTCATATGCTCGATGACTCGTATCACCTCGTCAATTTTTTAACACTTTAATTTCAACTTCGGCTCTCATTTCTGTTGGAACAATTCACTAGATATTGCCTTGGGGTCTCGTCTTATATACATTTCCGATGCTATTTTTTCTGCTGATCTTGGAATAATGAGCACTTCACGCGGGTGGGGTCGTTGAACCTACCTGTTGAATAACTGTGCATCTCTTTTGAAACATATCTCTAAATTCTACGGATTCGCACCACTATCTAGGGGGATCACCTCCTGAAGATTGTCCCTATTCCTCATCTACTTCGATAATTTGGCGTACGTTTCTCTCTGATCTGCTCGCTCGTCGACAATAGATAACATTCTCTTGGCCTTAACATATTACAAATAATTAATTGTGGTGGAAAACCTCACATCTCTAACTATTTTCTACGGAGCTGTGGTTTACTGATAGTGCGGCCCTTCAAGCACCAGCTGGAGTCTGTGTGAGTACTGCGATGTAATTTGTGGTTTCCGCGGTCACAGACATTACATTCCAGTTCATTACAGGGGCCATTGCATCCCTGCTTGCCCTTATGGTCTGCTCTCATGGGAGGGGGGACCTCTGGCAGGTGTTCCAACGCGGCATTTCTCCTGTGTATGAGAGTGTTCTTGTTGTGTATATTAGGCAACTAAATGATGGGCTCTCACTCTACATCTGATGCCTGTTCTTTTCTAGTGCCTCAACCTGGTTTATGTGACCCCTGGGGTCTTATTCTTTTCCTCGCGCGGCGCCGCTGTTTTGTGGGTGCTTCTTTTTTTCTCTTTTGTCTATTATATTGGTACGGGTCCGGGGGTCACCATGGTTTACCCTACCTTCCTCACTCCCTGCCGTATGCTGGGGCGAGCTGCTCTCGAGGGCAACTTTCCCACTCGCAGTGGGACCTTCTACCTTTTGCTACAAGTACGCCCTCGTCATCCAGCCTTCACCAGTGGGGGGGTAGCTGTGTCGTGCATTATCATGTACGTTTTTCTCGGTGTCGCCTTTTGATATCGCAGTCTAACACTCCAGCACTATGTTTTTTTGCTGGGGCTGAGGTGCCTTCCTTATGCTTTCCTGCCTAGTCAAATTCATGTTCCTATGTGGAATATACCCTCTTCTCGCTCCATTTCTTCCCTTGCTGTTTTGCCCTATCTCAACGCTAACTACTCCCTCACCTTAAACTTGCCCGCTGTCTTGTGATCCATTCGGGTTTCTCGCGTACCGTGTTGTGTTACGTTGAATTTTCGCTCTGTTTTTTTAAAGCACTCCTCTGGGCCTCGCTTGAATATGGCAGTGCCCGTCCGGTAGCGTGCGTTGATCCCTACTGTGAGTAAAAAATACAAATAAAAAAAAAAAATAACTATATTATGGGATTTATACTTATACTACGTTTTGTACCCTTATTGACTTCGTCCTATCTCATAGTGTTTTATCACTACTATTTATCCTCCTCCTCTCCACCTATCAAGGTAGTACTATTCTATTTGGTGGATTAGGGTATACCTGTTATTTGCCCGATTTTATTTTATTTGCCTGTTTATATTAATATTGATGATTTTATTTCCCGATCACTTTGTCAAGCAACATTGATAAGATATAGCCTATTATTACACTTTTCAATATTAGAACATACGCACCAGTAGTTACTATAAGTCGAATATTCTGTAACAGGTGAATAAAAAGGTTAATACTTCCACACTAAAGTTATACCTCCTTTACTTACATCAGCGGTAAGTACGCCTAACGTAATGTCAAAACTTAATCGACCTACTGCCCATCACTTTCAAACATCCCGAGTCATTCTCGAAATATTAATTGCTTTACTTCAATTACATTAACATTGTAGTGAGTATATTTATAGGGACGCTAAACTAAAAATTTAAAACCTCAACGCTAATCTAACAGCTATACTAAGTGCAAATATCTTTAACAATGTGTCAAACAACTAAATTATAGGTAGTCTCAACTTCAACCGGTCTTATGTAAGCATAAGCAACTCGAATCTTTACTATCACAGCCCAACAAAATTACTAGCTAATATATTATTTTATTATTAATTATCTCTTTATTGTTTTTATGAGGCGTATCCTGATTATTATTATTATTTATTATTATTTTATTTCTTATTTAGTGTATCTTATTTGTTATTTATATCTTTTATTCCTGTTACATTCCATCTGATTAATTGCCTTTCCTTTTGAGGCCAACTGGTTATTGAAACCTCCATATAAAAAGATATTCTATATTTTTAGCTTATTCATTTATTATTACTTTCCCGTCTTATTATTAACTCAATCATCAAACACTCAAATCCAAGGTAGCAATACTTGCAATTTCATTATTCTTGGAGTTATTAATTGATTTCGTTTTATCTTCTATTATTCATTATTAATAATATAGTTTTTATTTCATTTATTATTATTATTATTGGTGTTATTATAATCATTTTTAATTATTATTTATTATTATTATTTTATTATTATATTTATTAAGTATTATTCTCATTCACTCTTATTCCATTATGTACTTAATGATGTAATAAGTTTACACTATATGATTCATTGATATGCTTTGGCATTGAAAGAAATTTATTCCAGTCTTTAATTTTATTTTTATTCTTTAATTATTATTTATTCGAAATTATAATTATTATTATGTATTATTATTATTATTGAGTGTACTCTATTTATGTTTATGGGGAGTTATGTTTTCATTTATATTCTTATCCCATTAAGAGTACTTTATTTATTTTTTTTGTTCACATCATTCGTATGTATTTTTCATTATTATCCATATTATTAATTATTATTATATCTATACTTTATTGCAAGAACAACGACTATCACATATTTATTAGCTCTATTTCACTCCTATTCATTTTAATTATTTCGAATTATTATTCCACATACGCACTCTCCAACAACTGACCAATTTCAAACTTGCTTGCGACCACTTCAGCCTACAGGTCCACAACTAAGAATAAGTAGATTGCGGTATATTGCCTCTACCTGCCACCGGGTTCTAGATACATTTTACGTCTAATTTCTGGGGAGTAACCGACTCAAGCGTGCCGGTGTGGACCAACTCAGAGAACTGTATTCCTGCTAAGCCCATCATCCTTGGTTCCATTCACCCCACTCAACCCCTTTGTATACTTCCCGAGGAATGAACCATTATTCTGAATATCTTTTGACACATGAGAAGGGTGACGAGATTTGTTTACTTTGTTCCCCTTTTGTTCTTACTTAATATATGTGTTTTCATCTTTAAAATTGTTATTGTTTATACATACCCAATAAGCAGTAAATCAGTAAATAAGTAATTTACTAACTGGTACCTCCACATACACACTCCTATCCGGCTTTTTTCCTTCCTCTCGGATGATATCCCTAATTTGCTGATCTTGTATCTAACTTGATCCACATGCGCCAGTCAGGGGGGATTACTATACCCCTTTTATATGGAGGTGCCTATTTATAGGGATATGTAATGGGTGTTACAGTACTATTTTACGCAAGTGTTTCAATTTTACTATATATATATAACGAGAATAGTTTTTTTCATAATTGTACTATATAATTAGCTTATAATTATATTATTATTATTTTTATATTTATATATATCTATTTATTTATTATTTTACCGAGTATATACATATATTTGCCTATTATATATTACATTCCATATAGATATAGTGGGATAGCACCATAAACGCCATCACACCTAGTACCTTTACTCAATTTTATATAAGCCCCCATGTATACTGGCTTTTCCTCTATACCCTAACTTTATAGTCACAAGAGTTAGGACCTGAGAGTACATAACGTCTTCTACTTTTATCGGAGTATATATAATATATATATAGTACTTCCCACTCCATGTTAACGTTATTCTATATTATATATAATCTGAACATGATTCATCCTATATTACTCTATTTAGTTATATATTATAGTATATTATTTATATCGAGTTCGCTCCTTTTATCTTTACCCTATGCTTATATTACTTCCATCATACCATATGACTTCTATTATATAATATATGTACTATTATAATATATATTATATTATATATATATACTATTTCTATATATATATATATATATAATCTATCTAATATATACTATAATATATATATTACTATACTTCCTATATATATTATATATATTATTATCATATATATATATATAATCATATACATATCTAATATATATTGATAAATATACCTACGTATATATATACTACCTACTAGGCCTATATTATGCATATCATATGCCTCCAGTTTTCAAATTTATTTGCTCTCAATTACTTTTTTACTTACTGGCGAATTTAATCTCACAATGTTATTTATGCATATCATATGCCTCCAGCTTTCATTTTTATTTGCTCTCAATTACTTTTTTACTTACTGGCGAATTTAATCTCAATCTTTCTACCTTTAACAGATACCAATTTGCAATCATGCACTTAATGAAGATCAGGGAGTGAAAATCTAGAACATCTTGATTTTACCTTATTCTGCTGCTTCAGACTTGGATTGTAGAAAATTCTAGTCACTATGCACCAAGTAACTAAAGCTAAACTATTCGCCAATTAAATCCTATCCTCCATCAGTTATTTTAGTTTTTTCATTGCTTTTAATTCTTCATATTTACATTTTGTTAAAAGTTAGCTTATTTATTTATTTATAAATATCGATATATTACTATTTTTTTAAACTTTACTTTATTTTATGCTTATTCTGTTTCAAATATTTTTGTTTTAACTAACATTTCTTTCATTTTGTGTTTATAACGTAAACAATTTGCTTTTCACATACCCCAAAGCAGGAACTTAGTACAGGCTTGTTACCCGGTAACTTACCACATTACTTCTCCAACCCGAACTTCACCCTTCCTGGCTCTCACTTGATCTCTTGATTCGTCAGCTTTTTGGACTCTAGGGTTGATTCAAGTCCACATATTTTTTATTAATTTCTTTTTGCAATGTTAACAAACCGTGAATTCCTAAGATCATCAGTTGTAATAAACATGATTTTCAATCTCACACTATGTTTTGGCCCTCCTACGTATCCATCCCGGAGTTATATTTCTATATATAGTATAGATCACGTATACACCCTTTTTATTTATTATTTCTAAACTTATATATATATATATATATATATATACTACCTTAATTATATCTATATTATATATATATATATTATATATATTCTTATATATATATATATCTTGGATTGTTCTATAGCGGGATTTAGTAGGGCGCGTCTTATTATTTGGGTTTTTTATTATCATAAGGCCTTTCCTATCCCTTCACCCCACTTACTTTTGAGTATAACTCGTTCTACCCATTCAGTTATTCCCTGTAGATCCGTTTTTTACGCCCCCTCGTATATCTATGCTGCACACCTCACCCAGCTATAACCCATATACTTTCCCCCTCTTATATACTTATAATCGAAATCATTATAGCAATATACTATCTATCTACCTTGACTTACAAACTACCTCTATAAATAATTCTGCATCATCGATAACTGGTCATACCCTATCTATCATCAATCTGCTTACCTATTAACTAAATAATAATGAAAATAGGCGATTAAGACGAATAACTTTGGTACAATAATTAAAATTATATCACATTAATATAATATATATTATATAATCATAATATATAATTTTTAAAATAATATAATATAGCATAATATAATATATTAAATTATAAAAACTATAATAATATTAATAATAATATAATAATAATAATCTAATAATACATATATATATATTATTAATAATCTAAAATAAATAAATAAATAAATAACAAATAAATAATAATCAATATAAATTAATAACACGAATATTTTAAAGCTATAATAAAAGGATTATGCTGTATAAATAATAATCAATATAATATTATATAATTAAATATAAAAATAATAATATAATAATTAAATAATATATAAATACATATAAATTAGAATTCTCATTTATCTAGTGATATATGTGTTAAGGAAATTTTATGTTTATAGGAACTTTTTATATAAGATAATAAATAAAAATAAATTTATACTAGGATTACAGGATGGAGCTCAGTCAGACATGTCAAGGTTAAAATTAATTACTATAATAATTGAACTAAAAAGAATATAAATTTTAAACTAATTCTATTGATAATTTATATTAAATAGGATATTATAATAAGTAATAAAATAATTAATATTACTATATATATGCTTTAACTTATAATATATATATTATATATATAATATATATAATGAACATAACAAACCTAACATATCTTACACACGAATATTCCTGTAATATTAATAAAGTTCCTTACCTAACTACAGTAAGTAGCTAAAGCTAACATTTGGGCAAAACTTACCCTATTAACACTTTTTTTTTTAAACATATGCTCTAAAATTATTAATGTCATTTTTAACATAAGATTGTAATTATTTATGAGACTAAACAACATTTAATCTCAACCTAAGCCTAATTAGTCAATATAAGCTTCATTAACCATGTAAACTAACATTATCATTTAGTTTCACTTACAGGCAGAAGTTTCAAAGTATCAGCCATATCTCCAATTCTTTCTCTACATTTCTGGAATCAAATATTATTCTTATTTATTTATTTCTACTTATTTATTATTATTACTTATTGTACGTTTATTATTATTCCTATTTATTATTATTATTATTATTATTACTTATTATTATTATTCATTATCCTATTATTATTCATCTATTATTATTATTAATTATTATTATTATTATTATTTATTATTATTATTAATTATTATTATTATTAATTGTTATTGTATTATTTTCATTATCTATTATCTAATCTTTATTCAGTATTTTTATCTATTATATCTATTTATTTTAATAATTATTTATTAAATTATCATACCACCACTTACTGGTTTTGATTACTTCTAATCTTTATCCTTATTATTACTTATAATTACTCAAGAATCCTCACGGCAACACCTAAATACCTGAGGGCGGGGTCGCGAGCCCCTGGTTGCACAATCGGGGAGGGGTCCCTTGCTTGCTACTGGCTCACACCTGACCAGCAACCTACTGCGTTTCGGTAATTTATTCCCATGCCCTCTCTCTCATGCCCAACCCTTTCTTTAACCCCTATATCACATTCTATGCAAACCTAATCTTAAACAAGAACAAAGGGTTTGGCTTCACAACTATACGTCTTAATCACCGGTCTTACGCAGGTGCAGAGTTGGATACAAAGAAGCGTGAGAAACAAGGCATTCAAAAAGCGGTGTGTAAAAGATAATTAGTTTTTGAAAGGGGAATAAAACAATGAAACCAGGGTATAAAATTACATTGCTAGAGGCAATCTAACTTTTGGTCCTACGTACTGCCTCGGTTACTCTTTCTTTTTCTACACAATCCGGTATGCTAAATGTACGATACATTTTTTTTATAGACTAACTTTTACAATGATAGACAGTTAAACATTGCTATTATTATCTTTTTTATATTATCCTCGTTAAATAACACACATACACATCCACGCACACATACACATACATCTTTCTCGAACTTAAATCAATATACATTCTTTATGTATTATATATATCTCATATATTATATATTATCTATATATTTTTTTTATTTTTATATCTATCTTTAATAATTATTTCATATTATTGAATCCCCTCCTTTTGGGGAGTTATATTCATTTTATCTCCTTTCTATATATATATATATATTTATATATTATTATTATCTATATTATATTTTATTATATATTATACTCCTATTTTATACTACTTATCCCTTTTTAATATTCTATTTTTTATTTATTCTTAATTTATTATATATTTATATCAATCTTTTCCTATCTTTTATATATATATATTATTTATATATTTAATTATCTAAAATATATGAATCTAATTATTTATTATATAACTATATATTCATATATATCTTATATATCTTATATATTTCCATATTTTATATTTATCTTTAAATTTTATATACTACTTTTTATTATTATTATATATTATATTATATATATATATTTATATGATTCTTATAATATTTAATTTATATCTTTATTATATATATCATATATAAATATATATATATATAATAATATATTTAATTATTATTAATAATATATTATTATCATATATATATATATATATATATTAATTATTATATATAATATATATATATATATATTTTATTATACTAATTTAAGTATATTATTATATTATATATATTATTATATATATATATATTTATTAATAATTATAATATATATATAAATATACTTATCTATTAATTATTATGTATATAATTAATATATATATATATATATATATATAAATATATTAAATAATATATATATTATATTATATATATTATATTTATATTATATATATTATATATTTTATAATATATTATATATATATAAGTTTATTATGATTAATTATTTATATTATATTATTAATATATATTATATAAATATATATATATTATATATATATATATATCACCAAGGGCCTAGGTACTCTCGGGCTAATAATTTTTTGGAAGGAGGGTGCTGCCTGAGTACCCGATGTAATGGCAAGGGTCTATATATATATAAATATATCCTATACTAGGGGTAGTCTATATATTAACAGTGTACCATATATTTATACTATATATATAGGCATAATGTAATTATTAATATTTTTGTATTACACATATTATTAGTATATATAGCCATTATATGTATTTATGCTACCCCCTTTCTAACAAGTTTCTAGGAATTTGGGTGTTTTGAGGAGCCATTTGAAATTTTTCACATATATAATAACTTTAAAGTAGCCACATTAAAATTCATATCTATCTATTTATCATTAGATAGGTAGAGTAAGTTTTTTATAGTAAATTAATTTTTATTTTATAATTAACTAATATATATATACAAACATATATATATATATATTTATACATTATATATAAAACTCCAGCTATAATTAAAATACTATATACCTAATAATTATATATATATACTATATAATATATATATATATATATATATAATTAGTATATCGTTTCCCTACTCAACTATGTCTTGTCGATTATAGTATAGTAAACTACTGTATATAGTTTTCCATATACTCACGTACTTCATGGCGGAATCACTACTCATAACTTAATATAACGCTATCTTGCGACGTTGCCACTTTTTCTACTCACTATTTATATTTTTAACAATTAATATATTCTTTGTATTGTATTACACTATTCCACAAAATAGTTTATATTCTATATATTTATATATATATATTATATATATTATATATTGTATAATAGGACGTAAAACTATTTTTTTTAATGATAGATATCATTTTATTTAATTTGTAAAGTAATATTACTATGAAAATTATTCACATGTTTTCACTCTAAGTATTAAATCTTTGTTTTTCTCGTATCTGAATTTTTTTATCAACATTTTTGCATATCTAACTCTACAAGTTGGTTGTTAATTTTTCATTAAGTTAGTCTCCTTTTTGGTTCTTCATGTTTCTTAAATATTATTTTATTTGTTAAAAAGCTATTTATTTATTCATTTATTTTAATTTTATTTATTTTATATTTTATGTAATCCCTAATTTCACCAGCAAGACATACCATCTTTCTGCATCTCCTTTGAACACCTAACACCTTTTTAGCAAAAAAATCCACAAATTCTAAGTTTACACTAAATCGCATTTTAATTCTCTCTCACCTCCTCCCTTTTTTTAACATATTCAATACTTCTATTTAATTTAAATATTTCATTTAGTCTTCAATTCACAGCTTCTGAAAGAGGATCCAGTGTTAATTCAGAGATGAAAATGGTCTTCTCTAAACATCCAGAAGACTATTTTATCTTATGTGAATAATTTAATTTAATATTTTTAATATATTTTGCAGTTTATTATTAATATTTTTCAGTGCCTCCTAGTTTGATCAATATAATACCTATTATTTAAATATATCATTATATTTACTATATTTCTTATCTAATATATATATTACCCTATTATATATTATCTATTATATTATATACTATACCATATATTTACTTATATCTCTAATATATATATATATATATTATATATATATCTTATATATATTATAATATATATATATCTATAATATTAACTATAGCAGCTATGATATATTATATATAATTTATAATGTATATTAATATATAATTACATATTATATAATATTAATTATATATTATATATATATCTTTATATATATATAATTATAGTATATATTATATATATTTATTATATTATTATATATATATTTATATATTATATATATATTATATATATAAATAATTATTATATCTTAATACACATGTAAACATGTTTGCTGTTAGCAACTGGTCTAATTGGTTATATATTGTTGATTTTATACACCCGAAAGCCGTGGAGACGTAAAAGCATGAAGACTGCGGAAGACGTTGAAGCGCTAAGGTGGTTCAAACGCTCGACATGGGCGTTGGATGTAGTCTCTCAGGGTTAGCGGCCAAGGTGTCTTGCTTTAGAAGAACAAAATCCATTATAAATGAAAAATCCTAATAATAAAATAAATTAAATCAATAAATAACTTTTAAAACAAAATATAAATATAAGAAGAATCTAAAAACTTAAAAGAAACTGTAAGATAAACTTAAATGTTTATATTAAAAAATGTGAATAGAAAAATAATCGGAAAAACAAAATCACGTATATTAAAGCGCGGAACAATGGGAAGATCTTTTATAGCTCTCACGGCAACTGATCGGGTTCTCACCTATTTACATATTGATAAATATATCTTATTATTTAACCAATATTGGCACACGTACTAACTTCTAATTTATATATAGGCTACCTTTTACTGAATATTTAACCTAATTACTACTATAGGGCCTGAAGTCTACTTTATTATTGCTCCCCCCCTTACGTGCTGTTATTCCGTTTATCTACTACATTTATATATATATACTTTAATATTATATTTTTATTTTTATTTTGTGCCTCCCTATATATAGTTATGGGTACCTACTCAATATATATATAGACTACTATCTATTTATAATGTCATATATCACTCACACCTTCCATAGAGCTTCCCTGTCAACGGTAAGTACTTATATATTAATATAATATATACTATATCCCGGAGCTCTATTCCCATCTCATAAGCTTTTTCAGCCTACCATTCTACGTAGGTACGGCTAGTTTCATCAATTATATAGTATACTAGCACTATATCCAATTAGATATATATCATACTATATACGGTATAGGCGGGCAATTGAGACTCTTGTGCTTTATATTAAGTTTTGTTTTCCCTGTTCCTATTAATATTTCTTACTACTCGTGCATCGTCATACTCTATACCGCCATCAGTCGATATCAATCCGCATCAACGTTAGCTGAGCGCCCTCATTTACTTATCTATTCTTTTTACATATTTTATTTTTTCCACTTTTAAATTAATCTCTTAATTTTTATTTTAATTTATATCAATATTTACTTATTTATTTAATTCTTAATTCATAAATTTTTCTTTACTCACTTTTCTTTATATTATATCTATTATATCTATTATATATCTCTAATATATCTCTATATATAATTTGTGTGTGTATGTGTATGTGTGTGTTTTGGTGTGGCGTGTGTTGCAATACATTTATACGCACAGACACTTACCGCTTCATGTAACAGTTGTTGATCGGCATTCAACAACGCATTGTTAGAACAAAGCATACAGAATGTTCATGTAATTGATTCTTTCCTTATATTATCTTCCTCTTTTTCTTGCTTACATATTCTTTTTATTTCTCTTTCTGCCTGGCTACTCTCCGTTCTTTGTTATTCCCCTTCAATAACTAATTATCTTTGTTCACACCTTTCCGTTCCCACGCTATTTGAGTGGCTTGTTTTTCTTCACGTTCTCTCTGTATCCAACCTTCTTCAAGAGGATAACAAGATGTTGTGAACCAAACCCTTTGCTCTTTGTGTTTCCTACTTACTTGGTGCCTATTCCCTCGTGTTGGGGAAGCCTCGATGTACTGTTTCCGGTAACAACGGACCCCTATCTGCTCCTTCTCTGTTTTGACTAAGCTCTCTTCACTTTGTATTCTCTCTAGCTTTTGACACCCTACTCCCTCTCTCATGATTCTTCAAGGAATCCTCTGGCCGTTCCTTCCCTTCTTTTCGGATTGCGGTACGGCTTTCGGCGCTCGAGGGCTCTGGCTTTCTCCTTTTCTAACTCAAACTGATTTCTTGTTTTTTCCGTCCTCCCCTCGGACTAAGGGAGCCTTGGGTGTGGGTGGGCGCTTGAAACATATCCACAGGCATTTGACGGGGTTATGGCACACGCTCACTGCCTCCACTCCCCTCTTTGGGTTTCCTCTTCTCTTTTGCTTACTTATGTCTAGTTTTTCTTTTCAAAATCTCTCAAATATCGGCTGTTGTTCGATGGGGCCGAACTTCTTCTTCTTTTTCTGTATAGTGGTGTTCCTCAAGGCTCTGTCTTATTACTACTTTTAAATCCTACTTTTCATCTAATGATTTCTCAGCCTCAACATCAACTCTAACCACTCGTAGCAGATGCTTGAAACCCTTCATTTCTCAACTCATTTCATTCTGCTCCCTCTTTTTTAGCTTGCTAGAATTGCCTCTCGTCTTAATTCTTTCCGATTTAATTCTCGGCTGACCTGGAATAGAATTTCCGGGTGGGGCCGTATCAACCTTGGAAATTTCAATTCTTTAAAAACCAAGCTTCTAATCTTCCTCTCTCAGACACCTTCTAAAATTTCCTATCTCTTTCGGACGGTTCACTCGATCAAGATAACATTCCTTGGCTTAACAAAAAAAAAATGTTTGGAAACCTACATCACAAGGTTGTAGGTGGCCTCAAGAATGCGATTCTGTTTAGGGTCTGCGAGATATTTTCCCTCTTCTCAGTTGCCTCCAGCTATACAGGGCCTCTTCTCCACCATTGTATGGAGTAACTGTTCTCATATCTGGGTAGGGGGCTCTGGTTTCACCCGCTTTGGATAGGGTCGAGTCAAGGCCAAAAGTTATAATGTCTGTCTGCACTTTCCACCTCTGTGAAATGACGTTGGTACTTATTCTCTTTTTCTATAGGTACGGCAGCGGAAGTGGCTTGAGGGAGCTTATCACTCCCGCGTACATCACCTTTTAGGGAGGCACTGTAGCACAAGGGGTGCTGTGTCGGGCACATGAGTTTTGTATTGATATTGGTAACATCCAGGATTGTTCAGCTGGGTGCTTTCTTCTTTCCTGCCACGTCTGCTCTGTGGAATTCTGTCCAAGTTAGGCAATTCTTCTGTGTTTTCCTCTTTGAATTTAATCTGGTATCGCCTTTAAAGCCTTGGTCTGTGCTCATCTGCGTAGTTTGCGTTAGTTTATGAATAACTGATTAAGCACAAACTTTCTTGAATAGGGCTCTGCCCGTAGTGGTGGTGAACAAACTGTAATATATATATATATATATTATATTATATATATATATATATTATATATTTATATATCACTCTATTTTATAATTATATATAATATATAATAATAACGAGAGAAATGAGAGAGAGAGGGGAGAGGAGGAGAAGAGAGAGAGAGAGAGAGGAGTGGAGCGAGAGAGAGAGGAGAGAGAGAGGAGGAAGAGAGAGAGTGAGAGGGCCGGAGTAGTAAAAAGTTACTGAAGTCGCCGCTGTATATTTAGCTATAATATATAATATATATAAGATATGATATTATGAATATATATATATATATATAATTATGATATTATTATATTATATTATATAGTATATTAATATATATATATTAATTATTGTTTTATTTATATAATAAAGTATATATATAACTAACCAGTTTTTAACCAATTGGGTTTTTTAGAATGATAA